>CM076584.1:1023880817-1023966793 GCA_034641835.2 Pinus albicaulis | reverse complement strand
TAGCCATACGAAATTTATCCAACAACACTTTATTCCAAAATAATCAATGTTACAGCAAAGTATAAGAATCCACCCCTCAATACTCCAATTGAGGGAGTATTTATACAAAAAATTATAAGAAATATCTCATAACAAAGTGAGATATAATTTAGGATGACTCATGAATATTTTACAATAAAATAGAGACAGATGGTCTCGTGGATAAGAGAAAAGATAACCGATGTTGTGCTATTCCCTTTTTTTATGAATGTGCTGGAGGCAGGCCCTATGATTTGGCTTGCTGTTGTCCTCTTTAGTAACTCTGTGCTGGCTGCTCTATTTTACTGATACTCTTTACCTGTACTGATACACTTTGACCAGTTTAATCTCTGTTTATCCTTTTTATCATGACTTACTGTAGTGAATAATCAAAATTAATGCAAGGATAATTTTTACAAAAAGTATAACATCTCTTCCCACCATTGTTTTTCTGGTATTCTTGTTCTTTGAAGCTTCCTCATAGTTTCATCAGTCTCTGTATATCTGAAGAAAGTAGGCTGAATTGGGAATAAGTGTTTTACCTCATGTTCAAGATAAAACAAATTTTCCAGATTGTCATGAAGAATCTTTCCTGTAGGCAATGCTTTTGTTACTGATGAACTGGTCGATGAACTGGCCTGGTTGTCAGCATATTTATTCAATTTCTCAACATAGTTTTCCAGGCTCATAAGTTTATCCTCTGAAACTAAATGACTTGGAAATCCTTTATTCTGTAAAATATTGAATCTCTTTGTAAAGGCATTGATTTCTTCCTGCATATCATAGCATCTTCTTTCTAAATTCTGCATCAAAGTTCTTTTAGTAAAAACTCTTTTAATCTCCAAAATTGTTCCTGTTCTGTCTTGGATGCATAGTTCTTCAAGTTGATATCTGTTCTTGGTATTCAAAAATTTTATAAGCTCATTGGCTTCCTCAGGCATGTTTCCTAATTCTTCTCTTGCCTTTAGAATTTCTTCCAGAGCCAATTTAATTAAATCATTATGCTCATACATTATTTGGATTGATGGCCAGACATCTTTTATTGACTGAATGATGTTGGTCCAAAGAATTTCTTTGATTTCTCCCAAAGGTTTCTCCAATGTGAGATCCCTTTCTAATTCTCTCACCAATTTTTCTAATCTATTGATCTCTCTTGTATTTTCTGCAACACTCATCTTTGAGAGATCATATTTTTTTTCTAAGGTAATAAACTGTACCTTTGTTTTCTGGAGCTCTGTCACTTGGAGTTTCAATTCCTCCATTGATTTTATTAATTCTTCAGTGCTTAAATTGGAAGTGTTGACCTGTAATAATTCTGTTGGCTGACCTGTTGTTGTTGTACCTGTAATTAATTCTGCTGTAGATGCTGGAATATTTTCCTGCTTGTCCTTTAATGCCTTTTCAAGTTATTTTTCAGTCTCATTTAGTTGCTCATTTAGTTTCAAGAGCAAATCCATCAATTCTTCTTCAGAGTTTTGCTTTATGATTTCTGCAATTTGTGGATGCCTTGAAGATGGCAACTTCAACTGTTTCCTTAAAGCTACAATATCATCATCTTTCTTCTTGATCAATGCTTCTATACCTTTGACATCTTTGGGATTATGACCCAATCCAATAATTATTTCTTCCAAAGTCATTATTCTGTTATCCTTAGCCTGGGAAGAGGCTTTTTCAAGATGCAATTGAGCAGTTGTATTCTCCAAGGAATTTTGCAATCTATGGGCTACCATTGATTTATCAGTCAAAGTTGAGTAAATCATTTCACCAGTTTGTTTGTGCAGCTAAATATGATCCAAAGGATGAATATCCTTTGCTATGATTTTAAAATTGGTTCTGACATAATCTACAGTTGCTTGAGGCTGATGCACTTTGGGTTTAAAATGACTCATCAACATTTTACCCTGTTGGATGTCATAGGATGACATCAATCTCTGTTGATTTTTAGGAGCCATATTCAGATATTGATTATAAACTTGAAGTCTTAATGGATCATTTATAGCCTCTATATTTATAAATGTATTCTTAATATCCCAAGCATCTTTCACTGGTGGTTTTAAGGAAGATACTTCTGCACTTTTCTGCCTTTGTAGCTCTTTTCTCTGTGAATTAGTGGATGTCCGACTGATTTTCCATGTTTGCTGGCTATCTAATTCTTCTCTCCTCTGACTATCAGGGATTTATTGAACAAATTATACTTCTGAAAGAGGATTTAATCTTTGTTTTTTGATATCAGGTTGTTCTGGAGATTCACTGATAGGGGTAGCTGTTTCTACATTTATTTTCTTACCCTTTTCTTCATTGAGAGGAATTTTCAAAATTGAAATTTCTACCACATTGATCTGAGTAGGAGAAGTCTGTATTTGGGCCTGTTCCTTGGAAGTTTTAGGCTGCTCTGTCATTGTGAATTTCTCTGAAACCTGTGTATCAATCTCCTTTTCCTTCCCTTTGGATGCTACTGTGGCTAATGCACTGATTTCCTGCAAATTTTGCAGAGAGGCTCCAACAGAGGAAGGACTATTTCCTGGTCTTTGCACCTGTCCAAAAGAATCCAGGTCAAGTATTTTCTCAAGATCTTTCATAACATTTTCAACACTGACCTGTTCACTACCTTGTTCTATTAAGGTCCCTTCCATCCATTCATCCATATTGGAAAATTGTTCAATCTATGGAATTCTATGGTGAAGGTATGGTGACAATTTGTTTTTCATTCTCCTATCACAAATAAAGCTGTTTGGGTCATAAGGTACCCAATATAATTTTTTTTGCAATTTGAGATAATCTTCTAGGATTCTTTCAACTTCTTTTCCTGCATCCCTAGAATTGCAGACAAAAGGACCTAATTGACTTTTAATTCTGAGCTGAGATTTCTTCTTTTCATTGAAAAAATGGACTATGTCTGAATTTATCATCTGTCTGAAATATTCTAAGGCAAAGAGCCTCATTGGAATATACTTTGGTAGCTTGAAAGGACATAGCTCACTGCCATATATTCTAATTTCTGTATGAATCCTGTGTAGGTACCAATCACCTATCTTGTATTGCTTGGAGAGTTGGAGAATTTTCTTAATGTCATTATTGACCGTAGGAGGAGAGACTCCTGTTAATAAAGTGGTTGCAGGGAGCACAAATAGGTCAATGAACTCATTGTAAGAATAAGGAGAATTAGAGGAATTATGGAAGATTGCAGACCAAAAAATAACAGACCTAGGATTTCCTTTGGCATCAAGTTTCATGACATGGAAAGGGAAACTCTCTGATTGATAGTAAAGCATGAGATGGTATATAATAGTAGAATATTTGAAAACTCTTTCATCTTCTAATCTCATGAACTGGTCATGAATTTTATCAACAATATAGGAAGAAAAATCATATTTGACAGCAGGAGGCTGTCCAGGGGTAAAAATTGACAACAACACTACGGTTAACTGGTCAACATATTCACTAGTGTTGAAACCCATTACAAAGGATATCATATTCAAAATAAGTCTGCCCATATTTGTGAAAAAAGTATATCCATAAGGAGGTGGGCCTTTGGGTTGATGTTCTGGCAACATGAAAGTTTGGCAGAGACGATTCAACTCTTCTTGAGATAAATTAGTCGATTTTTCAAGTAAATATCCCATGGAAAGGGGAGTCAGGGGTTGACCACGCTGAAACTGTAACATTTCGTTGATAGACTGAGCAGTTATTGGGAAAAGGACAGTTTGACTCGGGGACATGACTTCTCGTTGATTGGGATCATAATTAGCATGGCAGTGATAGATTATTTCAGGAAAAATGTGGAATGAGGGTAGAAGATACATCAAAATATTTGATTCCCATAGTCCAAAAATGTTAGAGCCGTTCAGGTAGCTATCTCTGCATTGGAAAAAAATTCTGAGAGGATTTTCACTAAGGACGAGGTCTTTAATTTGAAAATCCCTATCTGCTAGAGGCAGATAGTCCAAATCTCTATGAGGGGCATTCAGAGGTGCAACATTCAAAGCTACCGGAATTTCCATTTCTGGTTCTTGTGGATTCAGAAAGGAATTCGGGTTTTGATGAAAAAATAGGGATAATTACAGGATTGGGAATAGAATTGCAAATTTTGGAATTCTAGGAATGAAAATAGAGACCAACTTGAACTCTGTTTCAGTATTTTTCTGTGGAATTAAAACAAAAACCAAGATTTTGGAGAGTTCAGCGGGAATTTGGGTAAATACCTGTTTTCCGGGAAATGAACAGTGATGAAAACAGGTGTAGGCAACGATGTATGAATTCTGGATTGTTCAGCTGCAAATTTCTTAGCAAGGTGGCGGTTGACGGTCTTCACAATTGGTTTTTGAATTTTTTTGCATGGGACACTGTTCGCTGTGCAAAATAGTGAAAATGATGCACGTTGGTGCGTTTTATTTGCAAAGTCAAAGGCTAGCGGGATTTTATTTTTTTAAGCGGATGACGCAAGTAGGTACGGTGGTTTTGTCATAGGAGGTAAGCGGTAAGTGGTATACATCGCACCACTTTTGGGGACAGGCTGTTTTCAGTGGAGGGCGAGTGATTCCATACAATACACGACACGTGGCGAGGTACTGTTCAGAAAACCACTCAGCCATCGCGCGTTATTGTTCGGATGTGGAGGTGCAGCGATATGAATAACAACCGTTGATCATGGATTGGTTGATTGAACGGTGGTCGGGAAGGGGAGATGACGGAGAGATAAAAGAACGGGCCCATAATTTAATTACATCGGGGGCGATTTGATTGGTGGAGTAGGTTATTAAATAACCATGAGGGTTAATTAACGTCTTTTAAATGCTGAGTCAAATTTTATTGTTATTGATAGTGTAATGAAATGTATCTCAATGCTATGGTTTTGGCCTTTTTATTGGTTGAATTAGAGGACCCAGTTGAAAATATTGGGGCCAAGTTGGTAAGGAAAGCTGTGGCAAAGAAAAATGATTTAGCTGGGGATGGAACCACAACATCTGTTGTTCTTGCACAGGGTTTAATAAGTGAGGGTGTAAAGGTAACTTTTTTTCGATAGTACTGGATTAAGATCATCTATTGATTTTTGTAGGGTCTGATGGTGTTTGGTTTTTTAGTTTTGGGTTGGGCTAATTGAGTCTAAGATAGTTTTTGAGTGAAAAAATTACTATCAGGTATTGAAATTTTTTGGTTCTTTTGTCAAAATTTATGAGCTTGTTAAGAAATACAAAACTGACAATGTTTGTATCTTAAATTTGTGGAAAATAATTTATTGTGGTCAATTGAAAAGTTTTTTTTTTTAAAGCTTTTCATTATGGAAGGGTGAAATGGATATATGCCCTTCTAATTGAAATTCGGACCTGCCCTTCAAATTTGATCACTATGTGGGACCTTAACAAATAATAAAACTATTCCGCCACGCGTTATATAAAACATATAACAAAACCTTTGTCAAAACTTCAAACGAACCCTTTAGCCGTGGGTATTTCATCACGAATTGATCATTTTACCATGTACCTTCTCTTAGAGGAATATTCTTCCACTTGATTAGGTACTTCATAATGGTTATATGTCAAAGAGATGCAAAATGTTTATCTATAACTTTTTGTGGTTCAAGAATCAACTTTCATTCTTCATCTAATTTTGGAAGTTCTATTTACATTGGCATATTTTTTCCCAAAACCTTTTTTAGGCAAGATACATGAAAAACCTTATGAATGCAAGAAGAAGGAAAACATAACTTCTATACCACTTGTGCAATCCTATGAATAATTATTTAGGGCCATAACATTTTTGAGCTAATTCTTTATTCTTCTTTTTCTTGAATGAAGATTGCTTATAATGCTATAATCTAAAAAATACCCAATTATCCTCCTCAAATTATCTTTCACTTCAATGTTGTTCCCCTTGTTTTTTTATCATGTTTCATGTCATTTGAAGGTTTTCCATAATAATTTTCAAAGTTTCTTTAGTATTTTCCATATGTGACTCTGTTTCCTATAATTTGGACTTATCTTGCAAAAAGTATGAGATACTAGGAGTTGGATATCCATAAAGGGCCTTAAATGGGGAAATTTTAGTAGATGTGTGATAGGTAGTATCATATTACGATTCTTCCTTGACAAACCCACTTCATCCATTAAGATTTCTTTTCTAAAGAGTAACATTGTAGATAACCTTAAAAACATTTGTTAACTATTTTTGTTTGACCATTTGATTGTGTTTGATATGTAGAACTCATGGCAGCTAGTGTTTCTCCACTCATATTAAATAATTATTACCAAATTTTTCTTGTTACTATTACTTTAGGAAAACCATGAAGACTATGAATTTCTTTCACGGACACTTCTGCCACTTGGCTTGTTGTTTATGTACTTTGAGCTCTACAAAACAAATCTACAAAATTTGTCTATATAAATGACCACAAAAATGTAATACTTACCTTTATATTTCAGTAACCCTGTAATAAAGTCTATTGATATATCTTTTAGTCTTTGAATATGTATGTGGAATGGTTGAAGTAACCCTAGAGATTTTACTATCTCTCTTTTATTTATTATGAAAACCTGACCTTCTCTTACAAAATTTTGAATATCTTTCTTCATTCCTTCCAAAAATATATTTTTTGATCCTTTGAGACGTTTTAAGGAACCCTGCGTCCTACCATCAGAGAGACATGGGACTCCCTTAATATTTTTTTATTCAAATATGCTTGCGTGCATAAAAATATTCTACATTTGCACCAAAGTATATCTCTCTTTCACTCCCAATGCTCCATAGAGTTCATCCCATCCTTTATAAATTTTAGTTTTTTTTAGTACTATTGTCATTTTTCCATTATGGCAAGCTTCTTCTAGCCACCTAGGAATAGAAAATGTATTTGGATATAAATTTGAGGCCTCTTCTATTTTAGAAAGAGCATCATGTACGAAATTTTCCTTACCCTTTTTGCAGATTATCTCAAAATTAAAACTTTGCATTTTTTCTCCTCATTTTTGTTAATATTCTAATGAAATCCACAACTTCAAAAAATACTTTATGCTATCATGGTATATCTTGACTTTAAAGTACCTCCCAATGATATACTATCCCCATTTTTTATTGCATGTAATATTGCTTCCATTTATTTTTCATACGTAGATTTCACCAAATATTTTCTTTGAATTCCTTGTTTTTAAAAGCCAATGATATCCCTTATTGTGTTAATGTTACGTAAATTCCTTGTCCTAGTGCCTCACACTCTACTATGAATGTTTTACCAAAAGTAGGTGCAACCGATGTTGGTGTAGAAGACATGGCATCCATTAAAAGAAAGAATGCCAAAGTAGCCTCATCATTCCATATAAATGATATTTTCTTCAAGAGATATGTGAGTGGACTTGAAATGCATGCATAATTCTTAACAAATTATCAATAATATCATGTAAGTCTAAACAATCTTCTAAGAACCTTGATTTTCTTAGGAATAGGTCATTTTGTAATAGCTTGCATCTTTTGAGGCTCCAACTTCACTCCTTCCTTTAAAATAATATGAACCAAATACTTGAATTCTTATTTCCCAAAAGCACATTTGGATATTTTTACATAAAAATGATTGTTCTCAATAATTTATATAACTTTTCCACATGTTTAGTGTGGTATTCCCATGATTTATTATAAATATGTGTATTATCAAAGAAAACCAACACAAATTTTATAATATGGGATCAAACAAAATTGTTCTTAAGTCGAGCCCGCCAGACTTCAAATGACGATAAACCATAATTCAAACCAAATTCGTGTTCCAAAATAGCCTACTGACGTCGGCCAATTTTGTGACGCGAAAACCAAATGAATTCCGCCCTAATATTTTTCGGGTCCGAAGTTGGGCTGGCTTACGGAGAGAGAGTTGTGACGTGAATTTATTATCAAATTCGCCCTAATCTTTTTCGGGTCCGGATTTCCACTGCGCGAGTGGCCCAAACAAAGATCCGCTCCATTCAATTTCTACCATGTGTCCTCAATCAAAAGTTTCCCTGCTCCTGGATGCGAGTACATTCGATGGTGTTTAAGGCGATGGGACATGGATGTGGCGATTTCATATCAATTGCATTAAGTTTTAACGCTGTTCAATTAGCCGATATTTAAGTTCCAAGGTTTTCACATCAAATCGCATTAAGTTTTAACACTGTTCAAGATCAGACCTCCACTCTTGTTAGCGATTCCACATGCTCCAATATGATTCGGCCTTCAGCTCTCATTAATGAGAGATTAATTATAATGATGGGTGTTCTTCGATTGCATTGCAATCGGGTCGATAAAATGGCGTTTCGCTATGGTTTTTCAGACGAGCCGCAACCTTTGAATTGTACTCCGGTTGTTGGGTTACACTGCCTGCTCACTGTGACGAGAAGGAGAAGTGGCCAGCTGAACTACTGCTTAGACCTTGGTGCATATCTGCATTTCTCTCGGTCTGGTTTGTGTATGTCTTCCTCGGTTTCTTGGAATTTTACTTCTCTTTCTCATCTTGTGCCCACTGCTGAGACTGCACCCATGCCTCGCCTGCGTCAAAGGATGCGTTGCCACGGGGGGAGCACTATAGGTCAACCCTTGCGTGCTCCCTCCAGCCCCTCAACTGAGTCGTCTTCCCAGTCCAATGATTATTACGCAGGTCGCTATCCAAACACTGGGAGTGGGCGGGGTCAGGTTCTAGGAACTGGCCACCGTATGGGTTCCCCTGCTCCTCATTTCCCCACTGCTTCACCTTCTCCCACGATGTGCACTGCTCTTTTTTCCTTTAATTTCTCTCTGAATCGCCCACAAATCATAGCTTCAATCACTGTGGTTTTCCGTGAGGAGGCCCAAATGGAGGAACAATGCACCCGTCCGGCGGGTCTGAGCTCAAAAAAAGCCGACCAACATTCGGGTCTTCAGGAGGGGAGTGGTGGCATGAATGTGGAGATAGCACCTGGCGATCCTAGACCTTTCGAAGGATGGTGCCGAATCGTCGAGGAACCACTAGAGGATTAGTTTGGTTAATTTGGTTTTCTTGCTTCGCAGGCCCACTTAATTGGGCATGTTTTAGATTATATTACTGTGCTGGACCTCTGTAATATTTTTGAATTCTGTAAACGTTTAAGACTGGTTTCCCCGTATGAGGGCAGTCTTCTTTTTTGATTTTTTGATGACAAATTTGCCATAAGTCTGGGCAATGTTTTTGACTAAAGTCATGCTGTAATTTTATTCCCACTGTTAATAAATTAACTTTACTTTGAAAAAAAAATGTTGCCCTGTTTCTATTTTAAACCTGGTTTTTGAAATACAAAGCCATGTTTATATGATTGTTTATAGTCGAAGCGCTGCAGGGTGGTTTATTATATTAATATTTCACGATCGAATTATTTTTATAAGAATTGGAAAAAAAAATGTTGCCCCTGTTTCTATTTTAAACCTGTTTTTTGAAATACAGAGCCATGTTTATATGGTCTACGTATTATACTCTTTCTCTGTATATCTACAGGAACCTTTTTGCTATGAACAAGGTGGATACGTATTATAATATTTCTATGTATGTCTACAGGAACCTTTTTGCTATGAACAGGGTGGATGCTGTAGCGGGCTACTAATGGAAACAAGCAAGCCTAAACCTTACATCTCAGATGCAAAAAATGGTTACCAATTTTGGAAAGCTAGCTTGATCTTACAACCGAGCCCGGGTTTCTACAGATGGTTTTTATTTCTAGGAACAAGCGAGCCAGAACATACAATCGACCCTGGGTTTATACATATTTTTTCTCTATCATGGATACTTTTTGTGTGAGGCGTATATCAGCAGTACCTGTCTCTGCACATTTCCTGTATCCGCTTTATGATACTATTTTATGTGTTGACAAGTTATCACTCTGCCTTCAAAACTAGCGATGCTGGTCTATGTTGCTGGTTTATTGATATGGTCTGATGGTATTTTTATATTTTTGACATATCACATTCCTCACATGATTAGCGTTTTTCTCTATTCAAGGATTTTGGGTACTTTAATTTGTATTTGGAACAATGGACGTTGGTACTCTATCTGTTGCTTTAATATTCTACATACTGCTATTTCACTTTCTTATAGATGCCTCGGGCATATTTGGATGCTTTCTCAGATTGTCGATAATCTCCATGTGGACCGTTACTAGGTTTTATATCATGTCCCTGTATGTGACATGGGGTATTTTTATATCATTGTCTGGGGTGGGACTTCCACTTTTCTGGATGGATATTTGGGTTCCAATATTCAGATGTGAAAATGTAATGAATTCATGGATTGTTTTACTTCATATAATATATTCAAAACAACGTTTTTTCTCTTGTGAAAAAAAAATGATTCTTTATCACTCTGCCTTCAAAACTAGCGATGCTGGTCTATGTTGCTGGTTTATTGATATGGTTTGATGGTCTTTTTATATTTTGGACATATCACACTCCTCACATGATTAGTGTTTTTCTTTGTTCAAGGATTTTGGGTAATTTAATTTGTATTTGGAACAATGGACATCAGTACTCTATCTGTTGCTTTACTATTCTACATACTGTTATTTCACTTTCTTATAGATGCCTCGGGCATATTTGGATGCTTTCTCAGATTGTCGATAATCTCCATGTGGACCGTTACTGGGTTTTATATCATGTCCCTGTATGTGACATGGGGTATTTTTCTATCATTGTATGGGTGGGACTTCCAATTTTCTGGATGGATATTTGGGTTCCAATCTTCAGATGTGAAAATGTAATGACTTCATGGACTGTTTTACTTCATATAATATATTCAAAACAACGTTTTTTCTCTTGTGAAAAAAAAATGATTGTTTATAGTCGAAGTGCTGCGGGGTGGTTTGTTATATTAATATTTCACGGTCGAATTATGTTCATAACAATATTTGGAAAAAAAAAATGTTGCCCTGTTTCTATTTTAAACCTGTTTTTTGAAATACAGAGCCATGTTTATATGATTGTTTATAGTCGAAGCACCGTGGGGTGGTTTATTATATTAATATTTCACGGTCATTGGAACGCCCACAATTCATAACAAATATTGGAGATTTACTGTCCTATTTTAAAGTTTCATTTTTTTTTTTAAAATTGAACCCGCCGTCGGTATACCGACACTCTGTAAGCGTCGGTATTGCGACAACTTAAAAACGTCGGAAGAGCGACAATTTACAAACGTCGGACGAGCGACATTCAAAACGTCGGACCACATTTCGTCGGAATTGCGACAGTTTACAAATGTCGGAAGAGCAACGTTCAAAACGTCGGACCACATTTCGTCAGAATTGCGACAGCTTACAAACGTCGGAAGAGCGACGTCCAAAACGTTGGACCAAATTTCATCGGAATTGTGACAGTTTACAAACGTCGGAAGAGCGACGTTCAAAACGTCGGACCACATTTCGTCGGAATTGCGACATTTTACAAATGTCGGAAGAGCGACGTTCAAAACGTTGGACCACATTTCGTCGGAATTGCGACCGTTTACAAACGTCAGAAGCGCGACGGTTTGGGAAATGTCGGAAGAGCGATACTTGTTTGGAAGCGACGGAAAAAGTGTCGGTAGTGTGACAATTTGTCAGTGCATCGAAATTGCGACGGAACGACAAACCACATTTTTCCTGTGCTCGAACTGTCGCTCTTGCGACGACTATTTGTCGGAAGAGCGACGAATTGGCCGTCGGAAATTGGGCCAAATTTTCTGGTGACTAAAGAGGTTAGTGATCAGTGTGGATGAACGTTTCTTTCCCCAGCATGTAATGCTTCCATTTCCGGAAAGCCTACACGATGGAATAAATCCATTTATTATAGGTGGTATACTTCTGAATTATATCAGAAAGTGTCTCACTGTGACAGGGCACTGGATTCTTGTGCTAGGTGAGGATTTCCTCAATAGAAGTCAGAGGCGTATGTCTCAATTTCAAATGGATGTTGCAGGTCTGGAAGTGTGAGTACCAGTGTATAGTAGAGGCGGTGCTTCAACACAACGAACACCTTCTATTGGGATTCATGCCGAGAAAACTTTGTTTTTGCCTGCCCTTAGTAATCTGACTCAAACGTCAAGTGATATGGGAGAATCGAAACCCGAACCTCCGACAAAAAATTGAAAGGCCCAAAAAGACTTGAAGCTCTGTTAGAGAGGCCAGGGCTAGAAAATACCGAATGACATGGATCTTAGTTAGATTCACATGCACACCATGCTAATCTATGATGTAACCTAGATATTTGACTTGGCTCATGCCAAACACGCATTTCTCCAAGTTAGCACACATTTTGTGCCGCCGAAGATTTGAAGGACTTGCTAAATGTGTTGCAAGTGTTCTTCTCAAATCTTGTTGAATATGAGGATGTCGTCTAGATAAAAAACCATGAACGAGTTGGTGAAGGGCCACAAGATGTCATCCATTACCCTCATAAAAGTAGCAGGGGAATTGGCCAACCTGAAGGGAATAACCAACCATTCAAAAAGGAATTCCTTTTATTTTAAGGAAGTCTTCCATACATCTGTGGAGTTTATTGGAATTTGGTGATAGCCAGACTTGAGATCGATCTTTCTGAAATACTTGGCCCCCTTGAGTTGGTGCAGAAGGTCATCAATTCAGGGGTTGGATACCTGTTCCTGACAATGATTTTATTTAGTGCACGATAATCAATGCAGAGCCTATATGTACCATCCTTCTTCGGTACAAGTACAATCAAGTTCCCACAAGGTGAGGAACTTGGTTGGATGTGCATTTTTTGTAGAAAATCTTGGATTTTCCACTTGATATCTTCATTTTCTAGAATAGAGCAGTGATATATCGGCTCGTTGCATAGAGTACTCTGGGAGTCAGATCGATCGAATGCTTGACTAGACAGTGCAAGGGTACCCATATGGGTGAGGAGATGATGTCCTTGTATTCTTCCACGATCGTATCCAGCTACTTATGCTACGTGGAGGAACCCTTCCCAGGGGCCACAGATGTGGCTACAATATTCCCCTAAATTTCAGAGAAAATAAGAAAGTAAAAAAAGTTCCTAGTCTGGGAGATGAGCTTACTAATTACTTAGCATAGATCAAAGGGATCTCGGTAGGCGGGAATACCTCTAATATCCTATATAACTTATTACATAAAGAAATAATAGCACTGCGAGGCCTAGAATCATACACGACATGACGCTTCCACAAGTATGGCTGGCCTAATAATACATCAGAAAATTCAAGAGGAGCTGTATCACACAATACCTCACCCGCGAAGGGATTGATGCTATAGGGAAGGTGACAATGCCGGCTGAAGCGAAGATCTCGTCCTTGGTGAAGCCACCTGATGGTGTATGATCGCGAGTATGGTTTGGTCGATAGGCCCAACCAATTCACGAACTCTTCTGAAATAGGGTTCTTTTGGCTCCCACTGTCGACAATGAATTGTAGTGGTGACCCCTTCACCCACATCTATGACTGAAATATGTGCTCCCCCTCCTCTGGATCTTCAGGTTCCGGCTTTTGGAGCTTGTTGGTGGATATTGTCGTAGTGGGTTCTACGTCAATGACTTGCTTACCCTTGTTGGGGTTAAACCCTAAATCAGAACATGCATCCATCTCTGAGTCTCTCAACTCGACCAATAGTGTCTGATTTGCACGACATTCATGTGCATTGTGAGTGGGGATTTTATGGAACTCACACCACTTTTCGGTTTCCTTCTTTTCCTTCCCGTCACCCTTGGATTACGACTTTGAGGAGTTGCCCTGGGGGGTCCTAGTCGTGCTATGTCCTTTTATCTGTGGCTTTGAGATGCCTTTATTTTGCTTTGCGTTCACAGATCCAAAGTTTTTCTTATTTTTCTTGAATTTATGCTCAATTTAGCAACATATCTATATGATGCACGAAGCAATGAGATGTCCAGGAAGTCCATTTCCTCTTGAATGTATTTGTGCCAAAAACTGTAGTACTTTAGAATTATATATTTCTCAGAATATTTGAAACCTAGCTTTGTGCGTAGGGTATGGAAAATATTTTTCATCTCATGCACATATTGATCCCTCTACTGTCGCAACATTGTCCACTTTATGTACTTAGATCCATAAAGGGAAGTACTGTTCATTCATCACATCTGAGAGATAATTCCAAGTGGGTGCTTCCGAGAATAGTGAGGGTTACACCTCGTCAGTCTGATCACAATAGGTTTCCCGCTAGTCCTTGATGTGGGGAGTGGATTTGAAGAGTGAAGAAGTCCCTATTGGAAAAATCACAAACAAAAAAATATCCTTCCAACAGATTTAACCATTTATCTACAACATCCGCATATATCTGGCCTTCAAATGTGGTAATGTCAAAGTTGACTTGTACCTTAAAGGGAGTGGGTCCTCCAGAGAAGATGCCAGATGAAGATGTGTCACTTGTGGGCATCCGCCAAAGGATCTGGGAAAAGTTATCCATCATTGCATTCTTCTGTTTCTCAAGGGACTCCTCGAGAAATATTTTGATAGGATCTCCTGATCCCTCATCATTCTTTTTTTCCACCATGGGAGGCCATCGAGGTTTGAAATAATGATATTGCAAGGGTTCAACCAGAACGAGCCCTAACTCCATATATCTTGACCTCATTAGGGACATGCAAATAAAAACAGTGAAAGAGGAGAGTTCTCTAATACCACTGACTTGAATCTATGCAGGAATGCAACATAATTAAAATATAAACATAGACATAGAGATGAAACAAAAATATAACTACATTTCATTAATATCAAAGACTGAAATATGCTTACAACATAATGGAAATAAACTAGCTCGGGCGATGGTAGCTTATCTTTAAGAAGAGATGTGGTGGCTACATGCCTTTAAAATATGTTACAATGAGGCTCAAAGGCCTATTTATTATTGAGAAATAATGGAAATCCCTAAACATCCAAAAGCCTAACCCTAGGAGATGAAACTCCAAAATTATGGGCACTGTTTGTGTAAATTGTTACATCAACTTCCTCAGGACGTAACTTTGACATACGATCTCTGTTTGACGTGCACATTACCTTGTTAGAAATATCTGTCCGAGGAATACAAATTTTGAGTGACCAAAATAAAATAAATACCCATGTTGGCCCCAATTTTCCTAATAAATGTTGTTTATGGCCTGAAAACAACTCATAAAGTTCAAGACTCGAAAAAACCCAAAAATAGTAAACTATGCTGCAGTTAAGGAAACTGAAAAACTAAAATAAAAAATGGTGGGGGTGCAAGTGGAATATGCAGGTGGCCACCGATATCCACCTGGATCATTCCTCCCCCCCTAGGAAGCAATTTTCCCCATTGCATTGAGTTCATTCATGAGATGAGGAAAATTCTGCTGAACTTGGTCCCTAGTGAGCCACATTCCGTGGTGCAGGAGTTGGCCAATTTTGACAATCTGATACAGCTGGATGTTTTGTTGGAGAGTGTTCTTGATATGCGTGTCCATGATATGATTAGTTGTGGCCTGTTCCATGAAGTTGGGGTTTAGCTCTATTGGTGTGATTTGTTCTACAATGTCTGATGTGTCCAACAATGGTGGAAAGTATGGCCTAACACAATCCAAATTGAACACTGGGTGTAGAATAAGGAATGGGGGAATGCTAAGCTAAAAATAATTGTCTCCCACAACCTTTTTAATGGATTAAGGCCCATATCGGAGTGGTCTGAGATTTTGATGAGCTTTGGTTAGGATTTATTTCTACAAATGCAACCAAAATTTTTCGCCCACCCGAAACTTGTGTGGCACCTGTTGTTGATCATGTCGTTTCTTGTACTTGGCATTGGAATTCTCTAGGATGTCATGAACTTGCTTAGAGACATGCTGGATACGTTCAGTAAATATGGTTTCTTTATTAGCCTCAGACAATACATGTGTGGATTCTGTCTATGTAGTCACATGAGGTATGACAACATCAATTAGACACAATGGTTGAAATCCTAGACCCACATGAAAGGGATTGCGACGAATCGAGCTATGGAGAGCTATGTTATAACTGTGCTGCACATAGGGGAGGCTATCATCCCAATTTAGTGGTTTCTTGGAGTTGTAAATGCAGAGTATGTGCAATATCATCCTATTGACGACCTTTTTTTGGCCATCAGTCTGAGGATGGAATAAAGTCGACTTGGTGAGCTTGGTGTTCAATAGTGTCCAAACGCTTGACTAGAATGTGATTAGGATCATACTATCCCGATCTAATATAATGGTATGCGGGATCCCAAAATGTACCCACACTCATTCAAAGAAGAGTTTTGTAGTGTCCTCTACTATGATACTCTTCCTGCAGGCCGCCAATATAGCCATCTTAGAAAATCTATCCACCATCACAAATAAAGTCATTCCCATGCTTGGTAGAAGGAGGCCATAAATATAGTCCATAGAGATGGATTCCCATAGCTAGCTAGGAGTAGGCAGATGAGTGTACAAACCTTTCTTATTGATGGTTGGCTTGGATATGGCGTAGGCAGTACAAGATCTAATATATTTTTCCAACATCCAGTCGGAGTTTGGCCAATAAAAGCACTTTTTTAGGACAACGACGATTTTCACCACACCGAAGTGTCCTGTGACCCAAATGTAGTGTGCCTCCAAAATCAGCTTGGCAAGCTCGCTCAAAGGAACAAAAAAGTGGCCCAGATAGCATAATAATGTGTCCTATAGGTGGAAATAAGGAACTTGCTTCCCATCTACTAGCATCTGGTATGTGGAGGTGAACTCTGGATCTTTTTTGTATAGTTGGCCATCCAGAGGTCTCGTGGACGTAATATTTGAGAACAATAGTTAGTGTTGCAACTTGGGGATGACTGAGGAAGTATGCAACATGATTGGTGCTGCCATTTTTGTATTTAATGTTCAAGTGGAATTGCTGTAGATATGTAGACCACGTCTGATGGTGATCATTCTGCAACTTCCCTTGTGTCTGTATAAACTGAAGATATTGGTGAACGGTGTGGATGAACATTTCCTTCCCCAAAATTCAATGCTTCCATTGTCGGAAAGCCTACATAATGGAATACATCTCTTTATCATAGGTGGGGTACTTCTGAATTGTATCAGAAAGTATCACTATGATAAGCCACTAGATGCCCGTGCTGTGTGAGGACTACACCAATAACATAGTCGGAGGTGTCTGTTTGAAATTCAAATGGTTTCCGTAGGTCTAGAAGTGTGAGTACCAGTGTAGAGGAGAGGTGATGCTTTAACTCAATGAATACCTTCTGGTGGGATTTGAACAAAAATTTTTTTTCTTTTGCTCCACCCTTAGTAATCTGACTAAGAGGTCAAGTGATATGGGAGAATCCCAACACGAACCTCTAATAAAAATTTGCAAGGACCAAAAAGATGCGAAAATATGTTAGAGTAGTTAGGGTTGGCCAATCCCGAATGAATTGAATCTTAGTCGGATCCATATTCAAGCCACACTCATCTATGATGTAACCTAGATATTGGACTTGTCTCATGCCAATGGTGCATTTATCCAAGTTGGCACACATTTTGTGCTGCTAAAAGGTTTGAAGGATCTGACGAATGTGTTGCAAGTGTTCTTCCAAACTCTTGCTGATGATGAGGATGTTGTTTATATTAAAAACCATGAACGAGTTGGTGAAGGGCCACAAGATGTCATCCATTAGCCTTATAAAATTAATAGTAGCATTGATCAACCCGAATGGCATAACCAACCATTTAAAAAGGCCTTCCTTGGTTTTGAAGGTGGTCTTCCATACATCTGTGGCTTCTATTGGAACCTAGTGATAGCCATAATTCAGATCAATCTTGCTGAGATACTTGACTCCCTTGAGTTGGTCAGGAAGGTCATCAATCTGTGGGATTGGATACCTGTTCCTGACAATGATTTCGTTTAGTTACCGATAATCAATGCAGAGCCTCTAGGTCCCATCCTTCTTCTGAACAAGTACAATAAGGCTCCCACAAGGCGAGGAACTTGGTTGGATATGCCTTTTTTGTAGAAAATCTTGGATTTTTCACTTGGTGTATTCATTTTATAGAATGGAGTGGCAATATATCAACCCCTTGGGTGGAGGTGCTTTGAGAGTCAGATCAATTGAATTCTTGCCCTGAAAGTCCATGGGTACCCCTGCATGTGAGGAGAAGATGTATTTGTATTCTCCCACAACCATATCCACTTTGTTCTGTTGCATGGAGGAAACCTTCTCAGGGGCCATGGATGTGGCTACAATCTTTCCCTTACTTTGAAAGTGAGTTAGAAATAAATAAAAATTCCTGGTCTGGGATATGATCTTACTAATTTCTTAGCATATATAAAAGAGATGCCGGTAGGCATGGCTACCTCTGGTATTATGTATAAATTATTACCCAAAGAATCATACACGACATGATGCTTCCAAAAGTATGGTTGGTGTAATAATACATCAAAATCTTCATGAGGAGCTATATCACACGATGCCTCATCCGTGAAGGGCTAGATGATATAGGGAATGTGACATTGTTGGCAGACGTGAAGATCTATTCCTTGGGGAAGCCACCCAATGTTGTAAGACTATGAGTGTGGTGTGGTTGGTAGGCCCAAATGATTCATGACCTCTTCTATATTGAGGTTCTTTTGGCTCCCACTGTCAACAATGAATTGTAGTGGCGAGCCCTTCACCTACATTTGTAAGTGAAAGAGGCACTCCCCCTCCTCTGAATTTTCGGGTTCCAAATTTTGGAGCTTGGTGGTGGATACCGTCACAATGGGTTCTGTGTCGATGACATACTTACCCTTGTCAGCTCCCTTGTTAGGTTCCAACCCATAATCAGAACATGCATCCATATTTGAGTCTCTTAGCTCGTCGACCAGTGCCTACTTTGAGCGACATTCATGCGTGCTGTGAGTGAGGATTTTATGGAACTCACACCACTTGATAGTGTCTTTATTTTCCTTCCCGTCACCCTTATCTTGTAGCTTCGAGGAGTTTCCCTAGGGTGTCCTGGTAGGGTTCTATCTTTAGCTATATGGCTTGGGGGATCCTTTGTTCTGCTTTAGGTTCACAGACCCAAAGTATCACTTCTTCTTCTTGAATTTATTCTCAATTTTGGAATAATATCGGTATGTTGCACCAAGCGAGGAGATGTACAGGAATTACATTTCCTCTTGAATATATTTGTGTAAATAACTGCGGTACTTGAGAACTATCTGTTTCTCAGAATATTTGATACCGAAATTTGTGCGCAGGGTATGGAAAATATTTTTTAGCTCATGCACATCTTGATCCCTCTCCTGCTACGATGTAGTCCATTGTATGTACACTTCTTCATAGCTTCCAATAGGGTAGTACTGTTCCTTGATGGTGTTTCAGAAAGAATTCCAATTAGGTGCGACTGAGGATAGTGAGGGTTCCCCCTCGTCCTTTTTCTCACAGTAGGTTTCCCACCATTCCTTGACTATTTATCTACAACATCGACATCTATCTAGACTTCAAATGTGGGAATTTCAAATTTGAATTATCCCTTAAAGGGAGTGGTGCCTCCAGAGTCACTGTTGGATGAAGATACGTTGCCCATGGGCATCCGCTGAAGGATCTGGGCAAAGTTATCCATCATTGCATTCCTCTGTTTCTCAAGGGCCCCTTCGAGTAATATTTTGACAGGATATCCTTCTCCCTCATATTTTTTTTTTTTTTCCATGGGAGGCTATTGGGGTTTGCAAGGCTGATTGTGCAAGGGTGCAACCAGATCGATCCCTAACTCCTTATACCCTAACCTCTTTGGGGACATGAAATGAAAAACAGAGAAAGAGTAGAATTATCTGATACCATTGATCCGAATTTATGCAGGAACACAAAAAAATAAAAATTTAAACATGGACATAGAGATGCAACGTAAATGTAAATTCATTTTATTAATATCAAATATCGAAATATGATTACATACAAAATGGAAATAAACTAGCTCGGGCGATGGTAGCTTATCTCTATGAAGAGATGTGGCAGCTACATGCCTCTAAATTGTGTTTCAATGAGGCTAAAAGGCCTATTTATTATTGATAAATAATGGAAAACCCTAAACATCCAAAAACCTAACGTAGTAGATGAAGAGCGAACATTATGGGCCACGTTTGGGTAATTATGTACATCAAATTCCTGGGGATGTAACTTTGGTATACGATCTCTGTTTAACGTGAAAAATACCTCGTTAGAAATATCTATCTAAGGAATAAAAGTTTTGAGTTTCCAAAATTAATAAAAACACCACATTGGGACTGTTTTTCCCCAAAAACATCGTTTTGCCTCAAAACGGCTCCGAAAGTTCAAGACCCGAAAAACTGCCAAAATTAGTAAACTGTGCTACAATTAAAGAAACTAAAAAATGAAAAGAAACAATGGTGGGGGTCAAAGTGGAATAGGAAGGTATCAACCATTATCCACTTGGATTAGTCCTCCCACCTTTGGAAGCAATGATCCCCATTGTATTGAGTTCCTCCATGAGATGAGGAAGCTTTTGCTAAAGTTGGTCCCTTGTGAGCCACTTGCCTTGGTGTAGGAGTTGGCTAGAATTTACAACCTGATACAACTAGATCTTCTACTGGCGAGTGTTATTTATATCCATGTCCATGATCCGATAGTTTTATCCTTTTCCATGCACTCGAGGTTTAGCTCTATTGGTGTGAGTTGTTCTGCAATGTCTGATGTGTCTAGCAATGGTGGAAAGTATGGCCAAAGGTGGTCCACATTAAACATTCGGTGCAGGCCAAGGAATGGGAGAATGCTGAGCTCAAAAGCATTGTCTCCCACAACCTTGATAATGGTGTAAGGCCCATATTAGAGTGGTCTAAGATTTTGATGAGCTCCAGTTAGGCATTCTTTCTGCAAATGTAACCAAAATTTGTCTCCCAACTGAAACTTGCGTGGCACCTGATGCTGATCATGTCGTAGCTTTTACTTGGCATTGGAATTCTCAAGGATGTCATGAACCTGCTGGAAGACGTGCTAGATATGTTAAATAAATTTGGTTGCTTTATCAACCTTAGACAATAAATGTATTTATTCTGTTTTTGTAATCACTGCATGAGGCATGACAACATCAATAAGACACAATGGTTGAAATACTAGACCCACTTGAAAGGGACTGCGAATAGTCGAGCTATGGAGAGCTCTGTGATAACTTTGCTTCACATAGGAGAGGCTCTCATCCCAATTTTGTGGTTTCTTGGAGTTGTACATGCAAATTATGTGCACTATCGTCTTGTTGATGACCTCTGTCTGTCCATCATTCTAGCCATGGAATGGAGTCGACTTAGTGAGCTTGGTGTACAATAGTGTCTAGAGGCTTGACCAAAATATGCACAGGATCCTACTATCCCGATCTAATATAATGGTCTATAGGATCCAAAAATGTACCCATACTCGTTCAAGGAATATTTTGGCAGTGTCCTCGATTGTGGTACTCTTCTTGTAGGCCACCAATATAGCCATATTAGAAAATATGTCCATGACCACAAATACACAATCATTCCCATGCTTGGTAGAAGGGAGGCCAGACATATAGTCCATGGAGATGGATTTCCATGGCTAGTTGGGAGTAGGAATAGGGGTGCACATGCCTTGCTTCTTGATGGTTGGCTTGACGATGACGCAAGAAATGAAAGATATGATATATTTTCCAACATACATTCGGAGTTTTGGCCAATAAAATTACTTTTGTAGTAAAACCACAATTTTCTCCACACCAAAGTGTCCTGTGACCCAATTGTATTGTGCCTCCCAAATCATCTTGGCACGCTATCTCAAAGGAACACAAAGGTGGCCCAGGTAGCATAATAAATCATCCTAGAGGTGGAAATCAAGAACTTCCTTCCCATCTACTAGAGTATGGTATGTGGAGGAAAAGTATGGATATTTTTTTGTATTTTTTGCATCCATCCAGAGGTCTCATGGCCAAAAGAGTGGAGAAAATTAGTTAGTGTTGCAACTGGGGGTCGGATGAGGAAGTTTGCAACATGATTGTTGATTCCCTTTTTGTATTTAATGTTGAAGTGGAATTGTTGTAGATATGTAGACCAATTTTGATGGTTGATCTTGTCCTGATGGTGTACCACACTGGCTGGTTCGAAACGCGTCGACCAAATCTACTTTGATGTGATTTTCACCGAAATATTTCAATCACAACTTCCCTTGTGTCTGTATAAATTGAAGAGGTTGGTGATCAATGTGGATGAACATCTGCTTCCCCAAAATTTAATGCTTCCATTGCCGTGTTATCACTCAGATTCAACCTCAAGGCTGAGAGAGGTAATCCTGAGGTAACCTTAAACCACACTTAGCCAAGTAGCTAGCCCTAATAGGCTAGGAGAGGGCTCTCTCCGTATAGATCGCAGTCAAGATGACTGAGGAGTAAATATTTTAGGCTAGGTATAGTAGCTCAAGGTTTTGATTTTTGATTTTGTAGGGTTTGCTGGATCAGGAGGAGTCAAACAACTAGGGCAAGGAAATTAGGTCAAAATTTGTAGGGGTTCTAGGGGGAAAGATAGGTAGAAGGTTTGACATTAAAATATGGTTATGGTGAAGTGAAGAGACTGGTGAGGAGTTAGGAAGAGAATACGAGATGAATTCTCCCCAAACTAAAGAAAATAAACAAATTATGCTAAATTTCCCAAAACAAAGCATGAAACATGAATTCTGCCTTTCAACTTGAAATTAAGCATATCATAGAGATGAAAATGGTTTATGAGCTTACAATAAATTCATACAAATGATAAAAAATAAGAAACTATGTCAAACACTGCATACCACATGGATCCTAAAGAAATAGCTGCAAATTTCTATTAATGTCTACGCCAAACTGATACAAATATGTCTCTTGAGATGCCCAAAGCTCCAAGTGAGTCCAACCTCTACAAATGACTGATAAAATACATGATATCTACTTAAAACCCACTCTCCCTAGCCTCAATGGGTCGAATCCATGAGATGAGGATCAATTTCACCTAATCCCAAACAAGAAACTGAAAACTAGGAAGACCCAACAACTTGCCTCTAAAAGAGAGGAAATTGATTCATTTGACCTCAAATGATGACTTACCTAATGTATCTACGTTATACGGAAGTAAAAAAATGAAATTTACATTCAATATGACCATTTACATCAGCAATTTCTCCATTTTCCCAAGTAAAAATTCAAAAAGTCAAAATCTGCTAAAGATAATGAAAACTGCATTTTCTTGGTAAACGCGCAACGCCATGACAGGAAAAATAACCTCTTTTGAAAGAAAATTTTAGAGGCCTTCCCAGTGTCCAAATCAGCTCCATTGGAAATTTATTTGATTCTATTTTCCAAATATGCCTCTATTTTCTAGAATGGTGTCCATC
The DNA here is from genome assembly GCA_034641835.2 of Pinus albicaulis. Lineage (NCBI taxonomy): Eukaryota > Viridiplantae > Streptophyta > Pinopsida > Pinales > Pinaceae > Pinus > Pinus albicaulis. The sequence goes on along the minus strand of CM076584.1, from coordinate 1,023,943,487 downwards.
TGCCCTGTCAAAAATATGTTCTCCCAAGACTGGTAAACGTGCAACGCCATCTTCCAAATGCGCAATGCCATTTCAACACCTTTTTGCAAACCACATTTGGAGGCCTTCCCAATGTCAAAATTGGGCCCAAGATAGCTCATTGGAGACATTATCGTGTATAGGTTCTAAATCTACCTATTTTTTTTTTGTTTGGAGTTCATTTTCCTTGTCAAAATTTGATTTTCCCAAGGCTGGTCAAAAAGTACTGAATGAGGGTGAAAAAATGCAGAATCCTAGTGAAAGAAACTTTTGAAGGCCTTACTCAACTCCAAATTGATCTCATGATATCTCATTGGAAATATCTCTTTGTCTAGTTATCATTTGACTCATCAAGAAAGTCATTTGGACAATCCAACTAGGAGAAAACTTGATTTTCCCAAGCTCACTCTAGAAATGAAAAAAACCTTGTGTAGCACCTGTATTTTTAAAATTTCCAAAAAAATTAAGGAGATTTTTATTCCTTGGCCTATGGCAGACAAAAACCTCTCTCACTTTTGTCAAATTCATCTCTGTTTGGTTGGAAACATAGTTTGAAGCGAAACTGGCCCTCTGTGTGGCAAATGATTTTCCCCTTAGAATGATTTCTTGAAAAATGATGGAGGCATGATGTTTATGAGTTGGGATGGATTCATAATTTTTAAAATAACCTCCTTTATGGCTCCTATACTCAGATGTCTCTGATTCCATAGCAAACCCTAGCTCAGTAGGAAAGGAAATTAGGGTTTGGTGTAAGCAAAACAGGGGATTTTAGGACTACCTTGTAGAGGGAGGGGAATGAAGGGGTTAGGGGCTGTCTAAATTCTTGGGGAAATTTTTGTGGATAGGGATAGATGTTAGAGAGTAGGGGAAAGTATAATTTCAATGATTGAGTGAGGGGAAGGGGTCCAAAAGGGAAAAACACAGGCCTAGTCTCGAAAAAGTGTCAAATTGTAGCAATAGGCTAGGGCTTGTGGAAAAATGATGATTTTGAGGGATAGGAGTGATGGGAAGTGTTTAGGAAGGTATATTAAGTATAGGGGAATGTGTAAGAGCATCAGGATACAAGTCTTGTTGATTATTTAACCATGGAAGTCATGAAACCAAGAAAAATGCCCTCAAAACCCTAAGAGAGGGAAATGAGCTTTCCAAGCGCAACTGAGAGATAAATATTGTAAACAAAAAGCCACTTCTTTGGAAATGATAGTTTTATAATCTAAAATTTTTGAAGACCTTTGACTATTATTACTCCTTCAAGAGATGTTTTGATGGTGAAATGACCAATTTTCATGATTTTGACCCTATGACCTAATGTCGGCACAACATGGAAGAATGAGCTGAATGATGACCATGATGACTATGGGACTCTTGGGAATAATGTTTAAAAAATGAAGTGAGGTCAATGATAATGAAGGATATGAGGTGGAATCGGAGTAAAATAAGGTGGGATTGGTGGGATGCAAATACTAGTGCTAACATCGGCTCCAAATGGGGAAGATAACTCTGAAGGAGATGTCTAGAACTGCAGACCTTTGGGAGCTCGTTGATTAGTGCCTTTATCCATTGGGAAATGGAGTCTAATCTGTAAACTGAAACTGAAAATATACTGCAAACTTAAACCCACACTAACAGATCAAAAAAACCTTAGGGCCTTCACCTCGGGCATCAAACCTTGATGAATTCTGTCAATACTTGCTAAAAATAAAATAAAATCAAACTGAAATGAAACCAACCTACTATAATCTGCTGCAGAATTGCTAATTAGGTGAAATGATCCTTCCAATGTAACCAATTGAGGAGATGGATACTTACTAAAGTTCTACTCTCACTTTCCTTAAGCAGGCAGAATGATGTACATATAGACAACTCACAATAAAAACTGAAGCCAAGAATTATGCTGACAAGAAAGACAACATTCATCTTCTCCAACGATTGCAAAAGACTATCGAAGGGATATTGAAAATCCTGAAGCATTACCTTGTCTTGAGATCCAGCAGTAAAAATAGAAGTACTCTCTTCATTCTGATATGAAAGAACACTTGGTTGTTGATTGATAGGAATGCATGGGGAAGTATAACCTTCTCCTATTTGAGTGTTGGCTGAAAATTCCTAAAGCATGAGAAACATTGATTCTTTCTCTGGCATACTTTCTCTCTTTGACTCATACTCCTCAAATTCATAGTCTATTCCATCCTTAAAGAAGAAACATTCTTCAAGATTAACAAACATGGTAGCCCTATCATCTTCATGAAAGGAAAAAATATCTATTAGCTGATATTCATGCAGGGAATCATCATCATAAAATGGTTTACTCACAACAATTTCCTGTTTATTTTCATCAAGCTCCTCATCGAAATTATCTTCAGATTTATCATACTCAGGCAAATCAGGTTCAGGAGAAACTTCATCAAATATGAACATTTAAAAAGGATATTGTGTTTCTTCATGCTGATCTATAAATATAGTTTCAGGATTGTCCTCATTTAAACTTAGATTTTCATTTAAAAAAATGAAAGAAGTTTTACCAACACTTTCTTGACTATGTGAACACTGCAAACCTACTTTAGCTTGGGCTGTAATATGACAGTTCAGGAGTTGATCTATCTCATCTTCAGACAGTGGAGAAAGTACTCTTTGTTCTCTTTTGATAACACAGTAATTATCTTCTTTCTCTCCTAAAGATTCAAAAGGATGCTGAATATATTCTTTAACCTTTGGCTGATCAACTTGTTGTAGTGCTGCAAGAATTGTCTCCTGTGGGAAGTCTTTATGAACATCAAGACAATATACATCATATTTTTCTTCCATGAGAGAAAACACTTATTCTTTTTGGTGATGAAAAGGATTGTCATGCAAAGCCTCCAAGATCTCTTCATCCATGAACTCATTATCATCATAAAAATCCTCTAGGTTTTGAATGAAAACCTCAAATTGATCACAACAATTATTAACCAAAGACAAAGAAGGATAGGAATCCTAGTATTCTTCATAAAATATTGAATGGAAAATTCTAAGAGAACAAATACTGGCAGGTGGAAAACATTCATACCAATATCGTTCTTTTCCTTCAAGAGAAGCCATGAACATATTTAAGAGACAATCTTCAGGAAATTAAACCTTCAACTTGTGTGTATGCATATGAAATTTAACGAGATCTAAGGCAACATCATTCCTATCATCATATTTAAACATAGGCAAATTTCTTTGCCAATCTACCTTAGGAATTTTATTTGGTAAACCTAGAATATGATCTCGGCTCATGGGAGAATACCTTCTTGCAACAATTTCCATCTTGAAAATTCTTGATGCTACTGATATTCATGCAGTGGAGTCACCATGAAGCATTGTTTTTGGATTCTTCTACCAGCGGAGTCTTTGATCAACCTGAAATGTGTGGAGTCACCAGATGGATGATTTCGGCCTTCATATGCATCTGACCACTGTCCACCATCAACAATCAGATCTGAAATTTGATGATATTTCCTAGGGAATATCTAATCTTAATTTTTCTCCCCAGTGGAGTCGCCAAAATGTTATCACTCAGATTGAACCTCAAGGCTGAGAGAGGAAATCCTGAGGTAACCTTAAACCACACTTATCCAAGTACCTAGCACTACTAGGCTAGGAGAGGACTCTCTCTGTATAGATCACAGTCAAGATGATTGAGGAATAAATATTTTAGGCTAGGTATAGTAGCTCAGGGTTTTTATTTTTGATTTTGTAGGGTTTGCTGGATCAGGAGGAGTCAAACAACTAGGGCAAGGAAATTAGGTCAAAATTTGTAGGGGTTCTAGGGGGAAAGATAGGTAGAAGGCTTGAAGTGAAAAAATTATTATGGTGAAGTGAAGAGACCAGTGAGGAGTTAGGAAGAGCATACAAGATAAATTCTCCCTAAACTGAACAAAATAAACAAATTATGCTAAATTTCCCAAAACAGAGCATGAAACATGAATTCTACCTTTCAACTTGAAATTAAGCATATCACATACATGAAAATGGTTTATGAGCTTACAATACATTCATAAAAATGATAAAAAATAAGAAAATATGTCAAACACTACATACCACATGAATCCCAAAGAAATAACTGCAAATTTCTTTTAATGTCCAAGCCAAACTGATACAAATGTGTCTCTTGAGATGCCCAAAGCTCTAAGTGAGAACAGGCTATACAAATGAATGAGAAAATACATGATATAGACCTAAAACCACTCTCCCTATCCTAAGGGGGTCGAATCCATGAGATCAGGATCAATTTCACCTAATCCCAAACAAGAAACTGAAAACTAGGAAGACCCAACAACTTGCCTCTAAAAGAGAGGAAACTGATTCATTTGACCTCAATTGATGACTTACCTAATGTATCTACCTTAGATGAAAGTAAAAACATGAAATTTACATTCACCATGACCATTTACATCAGTAATTTCTCCATTTTCCCAAGTAAAAAGTCAAAAAGTCAAAATCTGCTCAAGATAATGAAAACTGCATTTTCTTGGTAAACGCGCAGCGCCATGACAGGAAAAATAACCTCTTTTTCAAGAAACATTTGGAGGCCTTTCTGGTGTCCAAATCAGCTCCATGATAGCTCACTAGAAAGGTATCTAAGTCTAGTTTCCAAATATGCCTCTAGTTTCCAGAATGGTGTCCATCTGCTCTGTCAAAAACTTGTTCTCCCAAGAATGGTAAATGCACAACGCCATCTTCCAAACAGGCAATGCCATTTCAACACATTTTTGTAGACCACATTTTGAGGCCTTCACGGTGTCCAAATTGGTCCTAGAATAGCTCTTTGGAAAGCGTATCTTGTCTACTTTCCAAATATACCTTTTTGTTTCTATTTTGAGCTCATTTTCCTTGTCAAAAGTTGATTTTTCCAAGACTAGTCAAAACATGCTGAATGAGGGTGCAGAAATGCAGAGTGCTAGTGAAGGAAAATTTTTAAGGCCTTCCTCAACTAAAAATTGAGATCATTATAGCTCATTGGAAATATCTCTCTCTCTAGTTATCATTTGAATCATCAAGCAAGTTATTTGGACACTCCAGCTAGGAGAAAACTTTATTTTCCCAAGGTCACTCTAGAAATGCAGCAAACCTCGTGTAGCACCTATATTTTTAACATTTCCAAAAAAATGAAGGAGGCTTTTCTTCCTTGGCCTATTATGGACAAAAAAATCTCTCAATTTTTTCAAATTCATCTATGTTTGGTCGAGAACATAGTTTGAAGCGAAACTGGCCTTGTGTGTGGCAAATGATTTGTCCCTTAGAATGATTTCTTGAAAAATAATGGAGGCATGATGTTTATGAGTGGGGATGGATTCATAATTTATAAAATTACCTCCCTTATGCCTCCTATACTCAGATTTCTCTGATTCCATAGCAAACCCTAGCTCAGTAGGAAAGGAAATTAGTGTTTGTTGTAAGCAAAACAAGGGATTTTAGGACTACCTTGTAGAGGGAGGGGAATGAAGGGGTTAGGGGCTGTCTAAATTCTTGGGGAAATTTTTGCAGATAGGGATAGATTTTAGAGAGTAGGGGAAAGTGGAATTTCAATGATTGAGTGAGGGGAAGGGGTACAAAAGGGAAAAACACAGGCCTAGTCTCGAAAAAGTGTCAAATTGTAGCAATAGGCTAGGGCTTGTGGAAAAATAATGATTTTGAGGGATAGGAGAGATGGGAAGTGTTTAGGAAGGTATATTAAGGATAGGGGAAGGTGTAAGAGCATCAAGATACAATTATTGTTGATTATTTAACCATCAAATTCATGAAACCAAGAAAAATTCCCTCAAAACCCTAGGAGAGGGAAATGAGCTTTCCAAGCACAATTGAGAGATAAATATGGGAAACACAAAGCCATTTATTTGGAAATGATAGTTTTAGAATCTGAAATTTTTGAAGACCTTTGACTATTACTACTCCTTCAAGATATGAATTTGATGGTGAAATGACCAATTTTCATGATTTTGACTCTATGACCTAATGATGGCACAACATGGAAGAATGAGTTGAATGATGACCATGATGACTATGGGACTCCTGGGAAAAATGTTTAAAAAATGAAGTGAGGTCAATGATAATGACGGAGATGAGGTGAAAGCTGAGTAAAATAAGGTGGGATGGGTGGGATGCAAATACTAGTGCTAACATGCCGGAAAGCCTGCACAATGGAATACATCTCTTTATCATAGGTGGTGTTATCACTCTCCCCAACTTCCTAAGGCTGATAGTAGGATTGGAGAAAAGTAACCACAGACAAAAATTTAGGTTAGGTAGCTAGCCCTACCAGGACCAGGGAGGGTTCTCTCTTTGTCACTTTAAACGGTAAAACGAATGGTTGAGTATCATAAGATTTTAGGCTATATATGTAAGCTTAAATGAGTAAATTTTGTTTGATATTTTGAATGCTTGATAGGAAGGTCAGCGAATGGACTGTAAATGATATTTTAGGTCTGAAACTTCAAGGTGAACCTGTAGAGAGTGTGTGAGGCAAGATAGGTAGTTTGGAAACGTATTAATCAATCATTGAGTATAGGTTGAAGGTGTAATAGGGTTTGAATGAGAATGTAAAGTGAGTTCATTCAATTAATAAGCTAATAAACATAATATGGTAAATCTTGTATAAAACAAAGCACGCATAACATGAATTCTGCTCTCTAACTTACAAGATAGACATGTATGAAGAAATAGACATGTAATTAAGCATAAGATAATAAGAAAACATGAGAAACAAAGATGTTCCAAATCATACCACAAGTATCTCACAATATTTCCTGCAAATATGTCTGTGATTTCATTCCACAAACTGGTTACAAGAGCTCCACAGAAGAAAATGAGACTATCCAACCGCAAAAATTACAAAAGAAAGTCTACTTATAGAAAATATATACATTGACACCTCACCAGGTCTAAATCCCATCCAAAATGGATCATAAATGCAAAAGATGAGTCATTTCCTAGTTTCTAGGGAGGTTAGAAACCATTCCCTGAATTTTAGCTACAAAATAGGAGTGTTTGTCCCTTGCATTAATTACACATTGCATCATAATAGGAAGAAAAAACCAACCTAATAAATCTAATGACAACTCATAGCCTCTAATTTGTGACCATTTCTGAGCTTGACAGGTGTACTAAGGGAATCCAATGCTAATCCGTGAAAATTCTAACGGAAGAATTTAAAAACAAATTGCAAAAGCATAACAGAAATTTGGAGGCACTTTTATAAGTACAAATTCACTTTGGAAAAAATGGTCAACTAGCCCTATGTGTCTAGTTTCCATAACATCTTGAATTTTTCAAAATGGACCATAGGAAGGCCTTCAAAAATCCATTCTCCCAGGGCCACTAAAAAACGTAACAAAGGGTCCAAAAAGGAGGCAAAAACATGAAAAATAGGTGTTTTTTTAGAATTTTCTCCCAAATTGCAGCATTTCATGCCAGGAGGGTTACTGATATATGATTTAATAATCAAATTAAATCCATCCATGTAAAGAAATCACCATTTGGCTTCCTCCAAATAAAAAATTCGTAAGTGTTCGTTACCCTTTTGCAATGAGAAATTTCCGGAATTCCGGCAAAAATCATGAAAAATACCAAAATTGCTCCAAAGCCTTCAAAATTGGTTCTTTGACACCTGAAAGAGATAGGCTATACAACTAATGAAGCTTCAGCCAATAAATCCAAGCTGTCCTTCTCCTTGAGCTTTATTTGTGCCTCTTTAAGCCTCTTTTTGACTTGTTTCAACCTTACTTGTCATGTGCCTTTGCAGCTTGTTATCCCCTTTAGCCTTTTTCAATAAATTATTTATATGCTCATTAACTCTTGATAGCCAAAATTATCTATCCTCATTGATCTCCATGACAATGAGCTCATCAAATGTCAATCCTTCAGATTGATGAATTTGCAGTCTCTCTTGCTTCAATGCCCTTTTTATGCCTCTTGTTCTTGGTATTTTTGCATGTGCTTCAGCCTCCATCTCCTGCACTTGACCAAAAAAAACAATATTCTTGTCTTTACCTCCCCCCCCTTTTCACTCAGTAATGGCGATTTTCTCCTTACGAAAGTAATCGACTGCAATGGAGAAGGCATCTTTCAAGTTTTCAATCTCTTTATAATTCTCTTTGATGATGTCTTCAACTGATATGAAATATTCATGTTATGATACCTCAGGCTCCATTGGAACTGACTCATCATGTTGATGCAAAAGAGGCTGCTCCTCTATCTGACATTGCTCATCATGGGTATCAAGTGTAAGAAATATCATGGTAGACTTAGGCACAAAAACGTGCCTCTTGCCTCTCTCATATGTGTGAAAAAATACCACAAGCCTAGTTAAATATGAAAGCTGAAAAGGCATGCTAGAATATCCAATCTCCATTGGCTGTGGTGATGATGTAATAGGTAAGACAAAAAGCGTTGCAGACAGTCTCTCCAAGAAGTCTTCCCATGTCATGTTTATGGAGGACAAGTGATGCAGCAAAATGAGCTTGATAAGGCCATGATGAAAGAGAATAGTATGATGATATTCTCTTCTACTCTAAACCTTCTCAACCATCTTAATCAAGCTCCTGTGTAAATAATGAGGCAAATCATGTGTTTTGACTCTAGTAAAATGCATCAAAAGCCTGATGTGATACTTGTATAGCCTGGGGAATCTTCCTTCGCATGTAAATTAATTCATTATAAATATCATCAGAGGAGCATACTTGTTTTTGAGGTTTCTAAAAGGAAAAATAAATTCTGGATCATCTCTAGCATGAGGCTTTAGAAACTTCTTGTAGTTTTCAATGTAAAAATCTATACCCTTGAACCATTGCTCTCCCTGAGAATGAATACCTATAGTTGAAGAAATTAGGTCAGATGATAAACTGATCTCCATACCTGCAAGAGTGACCTTTCCCATATTGTAGCTGGTTGCAAAAATACTGGACAACTAAAGATGATACCCTCCTTCCATTAGCCTTTCACAAAATTTTAAGCACTGAGTTCTTTGAAAGCATCTTCTTGCCAATGGCGAAGCATTAATGTCATGCATGGTGAATGGCTCAAGTATGAGATGGTGCCCTCCTTTGAAGCTCTTCTTGTCACTTTCCATGGTGTCGGTCACTGAAATGATGAAAACCCTATGATGTTAATGAAATGAGTGGACGCTGAATGGAAATTTGGAAAACTGAGTGTATGAAGGTGTGAATTTGGTGGATGAAATGGAGGGACTTGAAGTTGAGAAAAATTCTAGAAAAATTTGAGTGGTTAGTGTTGTATTTCAGCTTCAATTTGAAGGTGGAATGAAGGAAAATTTATGAGTGGAAGTCATTCAAATCCTCAAAACATAGTCATTTCACAATTTTGGCTATGAGAATGGCCTGTGCAACAGTAGGACAAGTTTGTGAGGTGAAAAAGGGGTGATGGGGTTGAGTAAAAATTATGACAAAAATTCAGTGAGTAGGATGGTGTCTTGTATCCATAATTAAGGTGAAATTAAGGCAAATGGATGAGTGGAAGTCATTCAATCCTCAAAACACAATCATTTCCCAATTTTGGCTATGGGAAAAAACTGGTGAATAAGTGTTTTGATTTTTGTGGGTTATGGAGCCGTACAAAAATTTTGATAAACTTTGAGAGGATATGCTGACACCTTAGCACCACAGTGAAAGTGTAATGGATGAAAATGGGTAAGTCTAAGTCCCTCAAAACCCTAAAATACAGTCTTGTATGTTTTCACTATTTTCACTTCTCTCACTGTGTAAAATAGCCTTAGATTAGGATTTTATTTTTCTTGACATGTTATGAGGGTGATGTGGTAGGAATGTAGATGGGAATAGGGGTGTATGAATGTAATAGGGTAGGATTTAGGTTTGAATAGGTTTAGGGATTGGGTTGAATAGGTTAGGGTTTTGAATAAAGAAATGTTTTTTTTATGTGGATAGTGGAGAGATGAAAAAGGGTTTTAATAACATGAAATGACTAAAAAAAATATGAAAATTGTGACCAAAACAATCTTGAGGTATTTTATTACCTTGTGGAGAAGCCACACCAAGAAATGAGGTCAAAGGCTGGAGGTTTTCGGGCTTCAATTAACACCAAAGGCTACCACAGAAGCGTAACACCTTTTTCTACACTCCCAGAAGCGTAACAATGTTCTTTTCCTCACCCACATGAGCGTAACAAATGATTTTTACACTATGCGGAAGCGTAACAATTGCTTCCCTCATACAACAGGAGCGTAACACTAGATTTTACTTCAATCAAAAGAGCGTACAATTATTTTTCTAACTGACAGGAGCATAACATTGTGTTTCCTGGCCTAGACATTAACGTAACAAAGGGAATTTTATCACACAACAAAAGCGTAAGAATGCGTTTCTATTTTCCATAGAAACGTAACAAAGGGATCTTTCAGTGATAAACCAAGCCCATAAAGGTAACAAAGCGTAACAATAATTTTCGAGAGGGTAGAAAATGGGTTCTTAAGTGATTTTGATGCTTGGATTTGGAGTTTAGAACACCTTAGCGGGAAAGTGAGGTAGAGAGGTATTCACACACATGAAAGGGTAACAATGAGCAGAAATGTTTTATGTTTTTGACTTTTATAAGATTGTGAGATGACCTTTACCCTTTCACATGATATTACCATGACCATTTTACTCTTTTGCACTTTGACAACAACATGCTACCCCTTCACATGGGATGAAAAATAATTAAAATTTAATTTCCTTCACTATCCAAGACTTTTGAAATGACCCTTTTAAAACCTTTCGTGCAACTTGGAGGATGACATGATGGCTTTTTCAAATGGGGTAATAAGACAGAAAAACACTTTTTGAACCCTTTGACATGAAAGGTAATTCTTTGGCTCTTTGAGGATGATAAGAGGACAAATTTAACCTCTTTTTCATTCCTTGACACTTGATATGACCTTCTTAGGCTTTTTAAAATGAGACATTGAGACAAATTTTCTCCTTTTCATGAGATAGTGAGATTTCTTTTGAAGAATTTTTAACTTTCACATTGGACAAGACTTTTTAAAACATACAAGATGTATTTGAATCTTGAAATGAAACTCTTTTGCATTTGACTAGGACAATAGGTAAAAATTACCTCCCTTGGAGCTCTGACAGTGGATGATGACTTTTTGATCCTTTAAAAGAGACAGTGAGAAAGTGAGACTATATTTCATGAAATAATGAGACAAAGATGAGATATTTAATTTTTTTGTGAAACTTGAGCCATATTTGACAAGAGATGGATTTATTTGAACTTTATAAACATGACTGCTCCTTCACTATGGTTTTATGGATGAAGTGGAGAGCCACTGCCTTATTTTTGGTGAAAATTTGATGATTTTTCCAAAGGCAAGGCTGAACCTAGACTTGACCTAAATGAAATGAAATGAAATAACCATAGACCTCTTGAATGATGATGATGGAGATGGTGACCTTGAAACTAATGATGGCGATGAACTTGACAATGATTATGAGAAATGAAATGGAGAAACATACATGGTTTAGCCTTTCTTCAGTGACCAAAATTATTTCTGAGAACTGGTTCGAAAAAGTAAATTTTTTGACCTATGACCTAATGGAAAACAACTGAAAGAGTCATTTGATCACTAACATATCTGGGCTAATAGGTGGGTTAATTCCGAATTGTATAAGAAAGTGGATCACTATGATAGGCCACTGGATTCCCGTGTTGGCAGAGGACTGCACCAATAGCACAGTTTGAGGTGTCTATCTCAATTTCAAATGGATGTTGCAGGTTTGGAAGTGTGAGTACCGATGTAGAGCAGAGACAGTGCTTCAACTCAATGAATGCCTTATGCTATGATTCTGAAAATGCAAAATTTTCTTTCACCCCACCCTTAGTAATATGACTCAAAGGTCAAGTGATATGGGAGAATCCCAACACGAACCTCCAATAAAAATTTGCAAGGAACAAAAAGCTACAAAGCTATATTAGAGTGGTCGCAGCTGGCCAATCCCGAATGACTTGGATCTTAGTCAAATCCACATGCACATTGTTGGTGCTGGAATCAATGCTTAGAATGCTTCAAGTGCCTGACCAGACACATCCTAAGCTCTAAGGCAATATTTTATGATATGATTGGGTTTTTGGAAAGTGGTTGGATCTCAAGCACTCTGAGAAGAACGTTGAATATCTAAAAGGCTCTGACACATATGATGGAACTGATATATGATGTGGTAGAAAGGTTGAGTTTGTAGTCAAACAGTCAAAAGAATAGAAGAAAGATAGTGGGTCTATAGGATATAATTCCACTACGTAGATGAAAGGATAACAAAGGATTCCAGACCTAAAATGCATTAATGAAAGAAGGCTTTCACAAGACTTATAAGAATCTCATCATACATCTAAAACATTTATGTCACAGGGAATTCTTGTGAACAAATTTACCATACATATCTTATCAAGAAAGCTTGTAGAAAAAGACTGATAAAAATTGATAATCATGTACTGCTGTATCATAAGGCTAACAAAGACATGAGATAACATATATGTCACAATCCGGAAATGAATATCTCAGATATGGAAACACATAAAGAAAATACACACACCATATTTGTGAATCCTCAAGAGTGTAACTGGAATATATTATGTGTTCAACAATACATTGTTCAAGAATGACAAGAGGATCAGCAACAGGGCACTCAACCACTGTGCCATCAACCCTCTCTCCTTTATTACATAAAACTCATCTCTTAAATAGAGTTTCAAAAAATAAACTACTGCTAAATTTTAGGAATGAAATTAAATAAAACAAACTAAAAATAGTAAGCAAATCAAACTGTTGCATAAATTTAGAATTGCTAAATGATTCGAGGCTTAGAAATATGAAGCATGAAACTGTTTGATTGCCACATAAGCTTCTTTCTTCCACTCGCCCTAACTGTCTTCACTGCTGTAAGAAATATGGAACTGACTTCCACTTGCACCAATTATTCCCTTAAAATATATAAAGTATTCGATGAAGTTCTACTTATTCTCTTCCTTGGAATTTGGGTCAAATATTCCACCTAACCAACCCCTAAATCTGCTGCATTCAAATTTATGGGAAAATAGCTACCTGATGGGTTTGCTGATAAAACTAGATTTTCTGTAAAAGGCAGCTATTTCCTGGAAATGACTAAAAATCTCCTAAATATGAAATACAGTACAACTTAGAAAACTACATGATAACAAAATAAGCTCAGCGGTCTTTCAAAATTAAAACTAAAACATGAGATTTAAAGGACACATAAAAACTCCTTTAGGTTTTTCCGATGTAGCTTTCTTCTTTGCAACTGCACCCATACGAATACCTACCTATCTTGGTCAAGCTTTTCCCATAGAAGGGCTAGAAACTGCATGTTAAATTTTCACTGCAACCTTTAGCAACTATCTTTCCCTTTTTTCTCACTAAAATCCTTTTCCAAATGGCCACATATTTATCACCACCCATGCATTGCAAAAGTACTATGCAAATGGCATGTCTCTAAATGTATGATATCTGCCTACCACAAAAAATATAGATCCAAAAACAATGGATTCCAAGCTTATAAATAACACTGTGGTTGGTATAATGAATAATGAAGATAAATAAAATGTGAAGTCACTCTCACAAGCATCATCCTCGTCACCAGTTCCCTTGGGGGTCACCATGAAAACTATTTCTGAAACCCTTAGTAACTTCATCAAAACGTTGAACATGGCCAATAAAAATGGAGATAAATACTGGATCAGCCACATCCTTTGGTTATTCCACCATTCTCTAATATAACCGTCAGTGCGAAGAAATTCGAACAACTAAAAACCATAGATTGAAATGAACAATGCGACTGCAATTGCCAAGGCAGGCTCCGAAATCACGGGAAGGAATGATTTTCCACTTAACAGAAATAAAGCTGGAAATATTGCATAAAATAATGTTTCCATTGAGAAGAATCCACATAGAATGAAATAAGCATAAACCATCCTCTGGCGTACCATGATGTTTCTACCAATACCTAGAAAGGGGAAGAATTTGCTTAAGAATATTTCAAGCTACCCAATATCCAATATCCTCATTTTCACAAGACTATCTAGACCATTTACTGGTGCCATTCTAAAGAAGGCTGGTTTCTCAGGTGTGCATAATATAGAGGGCCAACCCAGAGAATGGACTTTGAACCCAATGATTACATCCTCAACTGTGGATCCATACATCTATGCCACCTCTTTCCCCTCGATAGTTTTGGTTTCATAGCAGCAGCTAGCAACATTCAAAGCCTCATCTATAGCCAACAAAGGAAAAGAAAAAATGTTGTATTGGGTGCCTCTCATAACTATTTTAGCAGATTCTCCAAACTTGCTTGAAAAATCCTCCAAAGACCAGGAAGATGCTTTCAAATCATGAATTGGTCTGCAGCTGGTGGAACTCCATATAATTTTTTTCTTTGATGGAAGAAACCTATTCCACAATAGATAACACCTTGGAGTCCATTCATTCCTCTGGCTAGTGTCTGTATATTAAATACCCATCATTATTTTACCACCCTGATCAGAGATAAAATCTTATGATTGCAGGATTGATAGCAACCTAGATTCTTCTCTCAGAAATATTTTCTTTTGGTTTCCAAAGGTATTATTATATTTAACATTGAGTGACACTAGATCTCTATCATATTTTGAATTTGCAGGTTGAATGTTCAAATCCAGTATCCCACATATCAGTCTTCTCTACTTGATGGAATTTACGCTTGAGGGAGAAAGGGGCGGATCCTTTCGATAATATGTTGAAGAAATGATCATCGAACCCTTCATGTTTTCCATGAAGTCCCCAAGAATCGAGCTACTGTTCTCTCACTGGCAAGAAACCCTTCCAAAACAGCCCAGAGAACGCTGATTTTTCACTTTTATTTGTTCTCTGAGGTAGATATTGAAAAGAATCTGAGATAACTTGTGGGTATGTCCGAAAATGAGCAAGAATTATCCAGCAACAACCTTAAAAATAAAAACCACAATAGCCAATAAGTGCAAGGAAGATGGGATTGGTTGTATATAATCCTTCAATGATGTGTAACAAATCATTTCTGAGGTACAGAGAAGTCTAAATTGGGCATGAAAAACAGCTTTAGAGGCCCTCAATTGCACTGCCCATGGTCCAGGAATTGCCTAAAATTGTTCCATAATACCCTGCGGTCCTTGATCCTTGATTCTCTGGAGAGATAACACTATTTACGGAAGAATGTGTTGAAGCCGTCATCATGTGATATCTACATATCTCGATATGATTAAAACTCATCATGCAACCTGTAGAGTTGGCATTAATCTCACTAAATGTATCTTTGATGCTTGGTTCTTCAAAATCATCCCAATAGGCGTAAAACTAATCAATGAATTTAACACCTGGAAACATTTACCATTTTCCTCAAACAACTGCACATTCCTTGCTTGACACCTGCGCATTCCCGTGCCTTCTTCATGTTCCATTCAAAGGCTAAATCCCACATTTGTCGGGAAGGAAATGAATATTTTTTTTAAATAGGTGTCAAGTTTTAATATTGAATAACGATGAGCTCGAGGCTATACACGTTGTGACATTTACTTGGGACTTGGCGCTGATCATGGGCTCCCCCTCTCGTTACTTGGATTTGGAGTTGAGGTTTGACTTGGCTTGTGTGATGAGGATTTAAGCTGAGAGCTAGGGAACTCGATGAAGCCTATTTTTTATTTTTGCTAAAAATTATAATAATATTATATATAAAAATATAATATATATATATATATATATATATTTTTTTTTTTTCCCTTTTGGAAAATATTTGGCTAGAATAGGGAATAGATAGGACAACATTAAAATATATTTAGGTAGATTTTAGACATGAAAATGGCCAAATAGGAATAGTTTAGGGCATTTCAACATTAGAATGTAAATAGCCACATTAGGATGAATTTGAACATTTTAAATTTTTGAAAATAAGGAAAGGATCGAGGATATGGAAGAGAAATGGCGAAAATGGTGAAAAGGATGTGAAAGAATTGAATCATAAGGAGATAGAGGCCAAAAAAAATGACGGAGAGGGAAACTTTGAAAGGAATCAAAACCAATGCTAACAATGGCTCTAATTGGGGATGATATGCCCGTTGCGGGCTATCAAGAACCGTAGTTCTAGTGCCTTATCCAACTCTTATTTCTACAACCTATAATTTTGCTCATTGACTGAAAAAGACCAGCATGCCTAGCCATTGGGTAATGGAGTCAAAAGCACCATTTCAATTCTGCAACTTATTTCTCCAAACTAAAACTAAATTCAAACATAATTGAACTCTAACATTTTGTAAAAATTATCAAAACAACGAGCTTATTCATTCTTCTACTTCTAATATGATTTGAATGGAAATATTCATGCAATATGGAACTTATCGTACAACCATTCAAATAGCTGAAAAAAACTCATATGGATTCTGAACCTTAAGAGTGAAACTAAAAGAATCCATATCATAACATATTGCAGCTCATGATGAAAATAATCATAACGCAGGATACTCATAAAGCATAGAATGTATGCACTATAAGAAGACTCCAAATCATCATCTACTGAATGAGGAAAAACATTAAATGCTACCTCTGCAATGATTTCCCTTTCATAGTTTTGAAAGGTGTAGCTGTTTATCTGAAATTTCTACTGAAAATCTGATCACTGCATCCCCATGAAGTCACCACTAATCCAGAACAATGGAGTCTCCAGGTGAAAAAAATGCAGTCTTATTCAAGTTATCAATTCCTGTTCACCTTCAAGAATCGATCTTCAAAAATTAAAACAAGAGACTCGAGAAAATACTTCATTTCAAGGCCTTCATCTCCCGACAGATGCACAGAAAGATGTTGGCGCTGGAATCAACACTTGGACTGCTTCAAGTGCCTGACCAGACACATCCTAAGCTCTAAGGAATTTTTTTTTATGATTTGATTGGGTTTTTGGAAAGTGGTTCGATCTCAAGCACTCATAAAGGAACGTTGAAAAACTAAAAGGATCTGACACATATGACGACACTGATATATGATGTGGTTGCAAGGTTGAGTTTATAGTCAAATAGTTAGAAGAATAGAAGAAAGACAGTGGGTCTATAGGGTAGAATTCCACTGCGTAGATGAAAGGATAACAAAGGATTCCAAACTTGAAATGCATTAATGAAAGAAGGCTTTCACAAGAATTACAAGAATATCATCATACATCTAAAATATTTCTGTCACAGGGAATGCTTATGAACAAATTTACCATACACATCTTATTAATAAAGATTGTAGAACAAGACTGATAAAAATTGATAATCATGTATTGCTGTATCATAAGGGTAACAAAGACATGAGACAACATATATATCACAATCTAGAAATGAATATCTGAGATATGGAAACACATAAAGAAGATACACACACCATATTATTTGTGAATCCTCATGAGTGTAACTGGAATATATTATGTGTTCAAAAATACATTGTTCAAGAATGACATGAGGATCAACAACAGGGCACTCGGCCACTGTGCCATGAACCCTCTCCCCTTTATTACATAAAACTCAAATATTAAATAGAGCTACACAAAACAAACTGTTGCTAAATTTTAGGAATGAAATTAAATAAAGCAAACTAAAAATAGTAAACAAATCAAACTGTTGCATAAATTTAGAACTGTTGAATGATTCGAGGCTTAGAAATCTGAAGCATGAAATTGTTTTACTGCCACATAAGCTTCTTTCTTCCACTTTCCCTAACTATCTTCACTGCTGCAAGAAATATGGAACTTACTGCCACCTGCACCAGTTATTCCCTTAAAATCTGGAAAGTATTCAATGAACTACTACTTATGCTCTTTCTTGGAATCTGGGTCAAATATGCCACCTAACACACCCCTAAATCTACTGTATTCAAATTTTTTGGAAAATAGCTACCTACTGGGTTTGCTGATAAAACTATATTTTCTGTAAAAGGTAGCTATTTTCTGGAAATGACAAAAATTCTCCCGAAACAATAAAATATGAGGCTCAATCTCTACAAAAAAAGTAAGCATGATAATAAAATGTTGCCAACTGCTGATTTGATCTTTTGTCAAAAACATATTTGAATTTAGTCTGATACTTTTGTGTTTTATCCATTAGTGATTCTCTGATTTTGTGTGCCTCTATCAACTGCAACATTCTCCTTTGGATTGGATTTTCCTTTTCAATTCCGTTGTAAGTCGAAAGTGTCACTGTCAAAGTGCAGTGGTGAGAAAATTTCATTTCTACCTTCATTCACTTCATTTTCCCTCTTTTACCTTTCATTTTTCCAAAAAACCCAAAGTCCAACGTTTCATTTCTTTCAAAACCCCTTTTTAACTATTAAAATCCATTTTTTAAAGTTAAAAAGCAGCTCCGCCCACCCACTAGTAGCCATATCATATTTCCTTTTAAACTTACCATATATTTCTTTTATTGTAGCTCTACTCACACCACAAAAAACCTTGGTAATATCATATATCATATGATATAACTTATTGCACTTAATAACATTATGGACCCTTACCCTTTCATCGCAATTGACTTATCACAATTTTAACTTTCATTCACGTTACAATTTCCATCTCCTACAAAACTCCCAATTCCCCGATTGCGATGTAAATGGGCCCCACCTTCCATTCTCATCACACATCGCACTTCGCGAATCTTAACCTTTAACTCTCGTTCCTCCGAACGAAACTCCCGATTCATGATTTGTGGTATTGTTTGGGCCCCACCTTCCTTGCCACATCACCCTCCTCTTATCACACATTGCCCTTCGCAAGTTTTAACACTTACCTCCCATTTCTCATAACAAAACTCCCAATTTTCGATTTGTGAGTGGCTCCACCTCCTTCCCTCGTCATCACCCCCATCGCAAATCGTGTTCCCTCCCGCTTGTGTCTTATGTTTAAATTTTCCAACCCCGATCTGCGATTGTGATATATGTATAAAGGGTTTTTCTCCTCCCGCTCAAAATTTATTTTATAATCTCTCCTGTTAATAAAATGAAACTCCGCTACCTCTTTTAATCCGCCTCCATCCCTATCATGACAAACAAGAAACAAAAGGAAAGGAAAAGCGATAGAGTTTCTCTGAAACATATTTCTACCATTACTCTCAGCACCAACATGTTTCCGCTAGGCACCAGACAACATTCAAGGAACAACCACACATCACTTTCACTACTGTTTACACTTTTTGTGGAGTTGGTTGCACCAGAACAGATGAGGAGTCTTCCTATAAAATGCCACATCATACAACCACTTCAAATTCTTAGCCTTGATGCTATTTATTTTGATTATTTCATAGCACTTTGTATTAAAGTTTTTGGATAAGCCTCATCTCTTGCATGAGACGGGAATAACTTTTAGGAACAAATTTACTCCTTTTGCGGGGTTGAAATTTTATATTTTTGTATATATGCGAAAAACTTCTATGAAGTAAGGGTTCATGGTTTTAGAATCTTAACTCATATGATCAGTACTCTTTTTAGTGAATCAAATAGACAGAAACTAATGAGGACTTATTACCATATGGTGTGTGTATTGTCAATTTCTACTTGTGTTTCCATATCTTATTATCTTCAGTTGCAGTTTGCAATTCCTCATGCTGTTATGAGTTTTATCAGTCTCTTGACATGTCCATGTGTTTTATCAATTTTTGTTAGTCTCACATAGTGAGCCTTCTTGGTAAAATATATATAATAACAGTGAAAAGAGCATCACTCATGACAGTTATCTTTTATAATATTTCAGTGAGAATATTGTAAGACTAGAAATAGCTTTCTCTTGATGAAATATTGTTAAACTTCTACTTGTGTTAATTTCTACCAAATTCAGTAGATTTCCTCTTTGCAGACCTACTATTTCTTCTCTCATTTTACAATTTCTTAAAATAGTAAATGTAAAATGAGAGAAGAAATAGTAGGTCTGCAAAGCAAAAATCTACTAAATTTGGTAGAAATTAACACAAGTAGCAGTTTAACAATATTTCATCAAGAGAAAGCTATTTCTAGTCTTACAATATTCTCACTGAAATATTATAAAAGATAACTGTCATGAGTGATGCTATTTTCACTGTTATTATATATATTTTACGAAGAAGGCTCACTGTATGAGACTAACAAAAATTGATAAAACACATGAACATGTCAAGAGACTGATAAAAACTCATAACAACATGAGGAATTGAAAACTGCAACTGAAGATAATAAGATATGGAAACACAAGTAGAAATTGACAATACACACACCAGATGATAATAAGTCCTCAAAATTTTCTATCTATTTCATTCACTAAAAAGAGTATTGATCATATGAGTTAAGATTCTGAAACCACGAACCCTTAATTCATAACAGTTTGTCACATATGTACAAAAATATAAAATTGTCATCCCCACAAAAGGAGTAAATTTGTTCCTAAAAGTTATTACCATCTCATGTAAGAGATGAGGCTTCTCCAAAAACTTTAATACAAAGTGCTATGACATAATCAAAATAACCAACATCAAGGCTAACAATTCAAAGTGGTTGTATGATGTGGAAGTCTATAGGAAGACTCCTCCTCTATTCTGGTGCAGCCAACTCCAAAAAAAGTGTAAATAATAGTGAAAGTGACGTGTGGTTTTTCCTTGAATGCTGCCTGGTGCCTCGCAGAAATGCACTGGTGCCGAGAGTAATGGTAGAAATATGTTTCAAAGAAACCCTGCCACTGTTCCTTTCATTTTTTTTCTTGTTTTTTGTGATAGGGATGGAGGCAGATTAAAAGAGATAGCAGAGTTTCATTTTATTAATGGGAGAGATTATTAAATAAATGATGAGCGGGAGGAGAAAAACCCTTTATACATATATCACAATCACAGATTGGGGTTAGAACGTTTAAAAATAAGACACAAGTAGGAGGGAACACGATTTGCGATGGGGGTAATGATGACGCAAGGAGATGGGGCCGCTTGAAAATCACAAATCAAGAGTTTTGTTATGAGAAATGGGAGGTAAGTGTTAAAACTTGTGAAGGGCAATGCCAAATAAGCAGAGGGTGATGTGGCAGGGAAGGTGGGGCCCATACAATACCGCAAATCACAAATTGAGAGTTTTGTTATGAGGAACGGGAGTTAAAGGTTAAGATCCGCGAAGTGCGATGTGCGATGAGAATGGAAGGTGGGGACCATTTACATCGAAATCGGGGAATTGGGAGTTTTGTAGGAGACATCAATTGTAACGTGAATTAAAGTTAAAACTTTGATAAGCCGATTGCGATGAAAGGGTAAGGGTTCCACAATGTTATTAAGTGCGGTAAGTTATATCATATGATATATGATATTACCAAGATTTGTTGTGGTGCGGGTAGAGCTGCGATAATAGAATATATGGTAAGTTTAAAAGGAAACATGATATGGCTGTTAGTGGGTGGGTGGAGCTGCTTTTTAACTATAAAATATGGATTTTAATAGTTAAAAAGGGGTTTTGAAAGAAATAAAACGCCGGAATTTGGGTTTTTTGGAAAAATGAAAGGTAAAAGAGGGAAAATGAAATGAATGAAGGTAGAAATGAATTTTTCTCACCACTACACTTTGACAACGATACTTTCATCTTACAACCAAACTGAAAAGGAAGATTGATTCCTTGGAGAATGATGACCAAACTTTGAAAATCTTTGAAAAATTGCAGTGCTAACCGTCGCTCCTATTGGGGATGAAGTCCTCCTTGTGAGGCTTCAAGGATTGTAGAATCAGTGCCTTAAAAACTCTTTAAACTCAGAAGACTTCTTGGAAATTAGGACTAGGATTGGCCATTGACTGACTGTACTTAATAATAACCATATATATAAACACAAGTACCATTGGGCATGGAGTTTTATTGATACATCATACTGGATATTTACAATGGAATGACTCAAATAACTTAATAAACAAAGAACTTTTTAAGAAAATGACCATTGACTGGGCCTCCAGTCAGCTGATCATCATCCAGATGTTTGAGCAGAAAATTATTGTTTTCCAAAACTTCAAAAATTCTAAATGGTCCAAACCACAAATTGTCAAACTTACCATGATTTCCATGGTATTCTCTCTTGGCATCCCAGCGCAGCACCAAATCATTCTCCTGAAACAAATTCTGATTTTCTCTTTTGTTAAAAATAGATTTGACTTTAGTCTGATACTTCTGTGTTTTATCCATCAATGATTCTTTGATTTGGTGTGCCTCTATCAACTACATCATTCTCCTTTGGATTGGATTTTCATCGTAAACTTCATCTTGTAGGAACTTCATCATAGGAAGAGCTAATTGCAAAGGCATTAAGACATCAGTACCATATATAAGTTGAAATGGAGACATTCCAATTGAATTTTTACCACTTACCCTATGTACCCAAAGAGCATGTACCAGCTGAGTGTCTCAATTTCTCTTATTTTCAGGCAACATTTTCTTAATGATCCTCACCAAAATTTTATTGGATGACTCGGATAATCCATTACCTTGAGGGCAATAAGGCATGGAATGAGTCAATTAAATTCCATATTGCTGACAAAAGATGTACATCTTAGTAGACTTAAAGGACATTGCATTATCAATTACTAACTTCTATGGACAACCAAATCTTGACATAATGTTTTCCAATAGAAATTTGATAATTATCGTATCAGTAGCATTCCTGGTTTGTACAAATTCAATCCCTTTAGTAAAATAGTTTGTAGCTGTGAGAATCCATCTATTCTGTCCTGATGAAGGTGGATGAATTTCACCGATGAAGTCTAACCCCCACTGCTGGAAAGGAACATCTGCTGAAATAGGAATAAGAGGTAATCGTAGCAATTTCTATTTACCAACAAATTTCTCACATTCAACACAACTCCTGAATTTGGAAAAAACATCAATGAAAAGAGTTGGCCAATAATAGCCAGCTCTTAAGATTTTGTTTGTAGTGGCCTTCCAATACAAATGCCCTCCACACACTCCTGCATGTATCTCTGTCATAATCTCTTGGGATTAAATTTCATCTACATATCTTAATAAGACTCCAACAAGGTCCTTCCAATAAAGATGGTCTTCCAAAATGCAATACTTAACAACTCTCAATTTGAAAGCTCTCCGCTTTGACTTCTCCATTTTAGGGGGACAATTGAAATTTAACAAAAAGTATACTATATTGTTGTACCAATCTGAATGAAATATTTCTGGATAATTATAAATACCTTCTCCATATTCTCCTTCAACTGCCTCTACATTCAGATTTAAAGCCTTGTAGTTAGATTGAACCATCATGCGAGCCAAGCCTTGAACTTTTATCAATTTAGTTGGTTTAATCTCAATATCAAATTCCAAAATTTTGGTCAACCATCGTCCCCTTCTTCCATCTGTATCTAGCTGTAGCAAAACATCTTTAATAGTGATATTGGGTACAAAAGCAACTATTTTTTAATGCAACACATAAACTCGAAAAGACTTCAAATCCTTAACTAGTGCATATGCTTGTTTTTCAGTCAAGCTGTACTTTAATTCAACATCGCTTAAAGCATGACTGAAAAATGAAATAGACCGCTCTAAACCTTCTTTGTTCTGCTATAACAAGACAACTGCAATTGTTTCTTCTGAAGCATATGAAAAAATAAGAAAATATTTTTCAAAATCAGGACTAATCAAAATTGAAGATTCAGTCAAGGCAGACTTGATTCTTGAAAATGAATTCTTTGCTTCATCTCTGCATTTAAATTCTGCATCTTTTTTCAACAAGACATTTATGTGTTTGATCAGATCTGCAAAGTTAGGAAAAAAATGCCTCAGAAAATTGATTTTCCCTAAAAATGATTGCAATTCTTTTTTATTCCTTGGAAAACCAATATTCTGAATAACTTCTACTCTTCCCGGATCAATATAGATGCCACTTTCTGTTACAATATGTCCCAACAATTTCCCTTCTTGGACAACAAAGGATGAATTTTTTGGGTTCAAGGACAAACCAAACTTTCTGCATTTGTCAAAAACTTGTTTTAAATATTTCAAGTGGTCTTCATCAGATTTTGAATAGACTGTGATCTCATCCAAATAGATGACGAAGAATCTATCTTTTTCTCCTGCAAAGGAAATATCCATTGCCCATTGAAAATTTGCACTTGCATTCATCAGTCCAAATGGAATTTTTTTGTACATGAATGTACCCCAGGGTGTGTTAAATGCTGTATTTTCTCTATATTACCTGTCAACTAAAATATGATTTAGCTTGAAAAGCCATCAATTATTGACAATATTTGGGATCCTACAACCTTCTGTAAAATATAATGCATCTTGGGCAGTGGATAGTTATCTTTTAATGAACACCGGTTCAGGTTGCGAAAATCGACACAAATTCTTATCTCTCCATTATTTTTCCGAACCGGGACTATATTAGCTACCTAGTTAGAAAATCTCAAAGGAAGAATTAATTTTGCTTTCCATAATTTTCTGATTTCTTTCTCAATGATTGGGAGCAGCATGGTATTGATATGTTTGATTTTTTGTGCTACAGGATTTGCATCTGTTTTCAAATGAATCTTATGCTCCATTATGCTTCTATCATAAGTTTTCAACTCACTATAAGACCATGCAAAAATATCAACAAATTCTTTCAGCAGCTTGATATATTTGGTTCTAATTTCAAGAGAAAGGAATTTGGACACTTTGACTAATTTTGGCTGATCCTCTGTGCGAATGTTACATTCTATTGTACTCTCCCAATCAAATTCACTTTCAGGATTGAGAAAAAAATCATTATTATCGAACAATATTTCTAAAGGAACTAAGCCTTTAGGAATATAGTTAGTTTTCAGATCTATAATGTTCTTCCCAACCATGGCTTTCTTAAAAGGCCTGCTATTTTTGATTTCAACAATGTCCTTCTCATCATCAATTTGCATGTCTGCAGCCTCTTCAACACACTAAATTTTTATGAATTTCCTTGTCATCCTCAAATACTTGCCAGTATTTTATGTTGTCTCGAATTGAAGGCCAGTTTTTGATTTGAACATCATAGGCCGCCTTGACATCTAGAGGAATTTTAAAATTACTAGCAACAATAGCTAGTGACAAAATTTATATTAAATGTTGAAAAATAGTGCTCAATCAAGTCCTAGACTTCATTCCTATAATTTTGCAACTTGGATTTTTTTACTTGGTAGTTGTTTCTCACCTGCTTTATCACCAACTCTGAATCACCAAAAACAATTAGCTACTCTGCTCCCAAATCTTTCGTTGCCTTCATACCCAGCACAAGCACCTCATATTCAGAAGTGTTTTTTGTGGTAGAAAATTGCAGTTTATATGATATAGTTACCCTTTTCTGAGTTGGAGAAAAGAGGAATACACCGACTCTTGATCCTTCTCTTGATGAGGCTCCATCAAAGTACAATTTCCAGATCTATCCTCCCTCTAAATGCTGCTCATTTGTACCTTGAAAGTGTTGTTTTTCACTTATTTAAGGCTAGAAATTGTTATTGTCAACAAAGAGATGTAGTGTTGATGACCCCAATTTCTTTTCTTCAACATATATGGGATGGTTTGAAGGATTATTCTGATCACTAATGATGTAGGCCACTTGCGTTTCCCTATAAAAATTTCTGAATTCCCCTCCAAACACTAGGATGGTGGCATATGAAATGTCCATCTGAAGGGTACCTCCCAATTTTTTAGACCAAGATCTGGAAACTAGCATCCCAAATATAGAAGGAATGTCCGCAACTACTATGTCCATCACTAAGCTTTTCATAGGTAGTTGGGTAAGAGAAACAACCAAGTCTCGAATTACTCCAAGGCACTTGAATTTTTTGGAATCAAAGGTGTAGAGGTCATGGTATTGCTTGGAGATCTCTAATCCCAATTCATCCATCACTTTCTTTGGAATAAGATTGTAAGAAGCCCCAGAATCTAACAAAGAATTATGAAAAAATTTGTCATGTATATTGAGTGACAGGTAGAAAGGTGGTGAGTTATCATCATTTTGGTCTTGGACATGAAAACCTAGATAAATAGTGGGATGTTCATCCTCAAGGTCGAATGAATTGGGAGCAAGAGGTGGCTGTAGCAGACTTTTAAAAGACTCTTTATATTCTGGATTTTTCAACAATTCCAGAAGTGGGACCGAAATTTTGGTTTTACTCAATTCAGATTTGAAATTGAAATAAATTGGAACTAGTTCCTTATTTTCTACAGTGATTTTGAAAATTGGGGAAAATTTTTAGAGTGGAAGAACCTCATTGACTTTGGCCTTCTGTTTGGCAGCTTGTTTCTCTAAATCTAATTTTTGTTGAGGTTGCTGAACAGGGCCTTTAGACCTCAAAGGATAATTTCTGTTTTGAGCTTCTTGCTGTTTTTTATCATGTTGTGCATAAATTTGAACATTCTCATCACCTGAAAAGAAATAAATCCTTGACTAGTCTTCATATTCTTGCAAAGTTAAACAAGTTGATTGTGAGGTTTCTCCTACAAGGTTTATTTATTCATTTTCTTCCTCATGTTCTTGATTCTCTTCTTCAGCAAAGTTATTCAAAGGAGGCTGAACATTTTGATCATCAACATTCCTTCTTGGGTGATGTAATATTTGTTGAGGTTGAAAAGGCCTCCTGAAGGGAGCCTGATTTCTATTTGCATCATTTTGACTGGCTCTAGCAGCTGGCTTGTTTTCAAGCTCTAAAGTTGTCATCTTAGATGCAAGCTCCTTGATTAAATTGGACATTTGATCGATCTTTTCTTATGCTGTAAGAAACTTAGAAGAGGAAGGTTTTTCTTCTTTCATCTTCTTTTTGTCCTTTGCTGCATTTTCTTCCTCCATTTTCAATTTATTAGAAGCGATGAGATTAGATTTCACTCCAATTGAAACCTATTGCATATCCATCAATGTCTATGCTTTATCAACCCTTAGCCATAAATAAAACTTAGAATTTAGGCATTTGCAAAAGTTATCATAGCTATAGTCTCAGGAGGCTTAATTTCTTCGGGAATTTTTTGATAAATCTTATTAAACCTCTTGGTAAAATCAACCAATGGCTCATTTGGTTTCTTCTTCAGAGTTCCAATTTTTTTAAGGTAGTACATATAGTATTTCCTATCACCCCATTGCTTCACAAATATTTCCTCCAATTCATCAATTCCTGTTATTTAGTTTGGGGGTAGAATTCTAAACTGTTTACGAGATTCACCATCCAAGATCTGAACAAAGAGTCTTGACCAGACATCTTCATGTTCGAAATGATGGTTGTCAGCATAAATATATAAAGCCACTAAATTTTCCTCAGCAGAAACTCCTTCTCCCTCCCTGGTGTATTTTGGAAGATATTTCAAGTAATCTCCTTGAGGGAGTGGATGCAAAGGTTGAGGAAGAGCGAGTGGAGCATATCTTGCAACCATTATCTGCTGCACCCTTGTAAGGGCAGGCTGAGCCATATTTTTCTAATGTACAGTTGATGGATGACCAATTGATGTAGCTTTTTGGAAAATTGGAATTGCAATTTCTGGATTCTGAATCTGATTTAGGACAATATAAAATTGGAAATATTGAGCTGATTCTTTAGGCTTGGGGACTGAAAATAGTGGATTCTCAAAGAGATGAAAAAATGATGTGTTGACTTCACCTTCTATAGAGGAATCAGATTCAAAATTTGTCTCTTGAGGGGAAGATGTTAATTCAAATTTATTTTGCTGAGCTAGGAAGTCAGATAAGTTGAATGTGAGGCCTTCAAGAACACTCTCTTCTAGTGGATGACAAGAGGATGACCCAACAACTGGATTTATAGATAAAGGAAAATATTATTACTAAGGAGTGACGAAAGACTGGTATTCAGGATGAGTTTGGAGGAAATTTAAAATGGTATAAAAATCTTCTTCAGTCAAAGCATCCCTATCAAGAAAAGGTGCAATTTCCAATACTTGCTCTAACTCCCCTTTAGTTAGCACAAACTCTTCTATTTCCTTATTGATACTTGATAACTCTGTTTTTTCTTCTTTGAATGAAATAGTGCTTACTTCAGATTTACTAATTTCAGAGTTACCAATTGAGGAATGATGTAATGTTCCAAAATTTTAGCCTCCAAGCTAAATGGAACATGAGAGTTAATAGCAGCTGTACCTGGTAAATAAATGGGTAGAAAAGACCATAAGTCTCCTAAGGAGGATAAAAACACTCCAATTGTGAAAGGAGACACTCTTTCTAGCTTAATAAAACACCTCCATGTGTGAACAGAGATAAAATGAAGCTACTTTGACCAAGTCAACAACGCAGTTTTAGTGGAGGAGGAATCCTAAGATGGATAACGCAATTTTGGAGGGAAATGTAACTTGGGTTATAAGTAACCTAAGTGAGTGGGGTCAAGGGAAAGAAAAATCACATCTTATATAAGGAAGAGGATGGAAACATTATTCATCATGTTGTAGAATTATTATTCTTGGCTATCAAGAATTGTTGCTGCTTGCTGCTTAGCAAGCTGCAGTGCTGTTTAGCACTGGGTGTTCCTGGGAAGGAATCCCACCTTTTTCCTTTGAGTAGCTCATTGGGAGAGTTTGTATTCATATTTCCACATCAAGTTTTCAAGCCAAGCTTCAGCCATCTACATTAGTACAACTTTTCCGGAGATTGTGCAGTGTTGCTGGGTGCAGCAGTGGAAGGGATTGGAATCCCGGCTTCTGAGCTAGTTTCTCATTGGAGGAAGGTTCCCTCCACTTGAGAGATATGTTTGGAGAGATCCAAAGCTTATTTCAGATTTTTGGTATCAGACCACACATTTATCATACCCTCCTAGCGCTTTTTCTGCTAGGGAGTGCATTATTTTGGAGGCAGTGATCATTGCATGGTTTGGTGGCTCCGTTGCAGTGTTTCCTTGTGATTGAGAGGTTCATCCTTTCATGGGAGGAAGCCCTTGAGGGTTATAATTCATATCAGATATATTTACAGCCTTCCATGCTCTTTTTCTTTAGTGTTTCAGTGATTATTCAATAATTTTCTGAAGATCACATATTTATGAAGAGTATTTGACAAGAAACCCTTACCGGGTTCTCTTGTATTTTGTACGAGGAGAATAGATCTCTGTACTTCAAAATTATTCATTAATATATGAGTATATCTAATTTTCTCCCATATTTTTATGTTAAAACCCTCTTTAGATTGCGCAGTCCATTGATGCAGCAACTCCGGTAAAATGCAGTTTGGGGTTTTTAGTCATTTTCAGCTACTCTAGTGTGGGATATCTGTTTAACCCACCTAGTTCCATTTATTTTTTATATATTATTGTATATACATGCTACATAGATGTATCCATGGGATTCAAGTGATAATTTCACTGTTTTATTGCATATGTTGTTGGAAATGCGTTTTTCATGCATGATTTATGAGCAGTTTTGAAAAAGGAACATTACAATGGTATTAGAGCATGATCTCTAGTACAGACTGTGAGATCCAGCTATCAGAAGAAGAAGAGATGGAAAAAATCCAGAAAGCTTCAGTATGTGCAGGAAGAAAGGAAGACAAGCTCACAAAGATTCTTCCAAAATCTATGAAGAGCCTTCAAGGAGAGCTGAAAAAGATGAGATTTGAGATGGGATCTCCAAAGGAGGTTGATTCTAGAGCTGAATCTAGATTTTCACATGGTGAGTGTGAGAATGTAGCTGCACTCCATGATGCACAACGCAGTCAAATGCCCAGAGCTATCCTGAGATGGATGGGAGGAGGAAGAATGCCTAAGAAAATGACTCTTAGTGATTTGTTGCATAAGTATGAATCTAAAATTGAGAGGTTTAGAGATCATACTAATGTCCGAGAGTTTTGAAAGATCCAAATGGAGAAGAGCCAACAACAGGATACAGATAGATTTCTTCTATATACTTTTGCCAGATCACCTACATGTTCAGTTGGAGCTTGGGTGAAGGAGCTAAACTCCTATTTGCAGCTGCACCATATTTCCAGAGATGAAGCTATCAGAGTTGCAACACTGCATTTCAGAGGTAAGGCTCATGCATGGTGGATTTCTAAATCGTATTCATTAAATGATGCCAATACTTTCTCTTATTCAAGATTCATAAAAACATTGATGGAGAGGTTTGCTGAAAAACTTCCTATGACACATGAGCAAGGAAAACTGGAGAAAACAAAACCCTTGCATGTGATGGAGGAAAATCCATTTCAGAAAACCATGGGAGGAGCTGATGTCTTGCATTACACATTTCCAGAAGGAAAACTTCCAGTTCATATTCTTGAACCAGAGGGCATGCGGATCACTTTTTCACAAAGGGATCCAATTATTGAGATGGTTCCTACACACATTGATGAAGAAGAGGGCAACAACGTTGTCACATCTAGAGCACATCCAATGCCTCATGCAGAGGGAGAATGAGCTCAAGCTCCAATAGGGGGGATTCTTGTATCTTTGCAAGAAGTTCCCCAGGATCTCATACATAGAGGTCCAAGCACAATCAGTGAGCAACATGATTGTGCAGCATTGCAGCTGGAAGGAGAAGGAAGGGAGAAAGAGCAACATCATTTGATGAGAGGTACAATCCCTTCTCTATTTCAGAGAGCCAGTGCAATAAAGAGGAAGAATGATTTGCATTGTAATGGTAGGGGCAAGGTTTCCCAATCACATGAGCAGTCTACTCTTGACATCGATGTCTCACTACATGGAGGCATTCCACCTGGGAGGCCACCTGATCTGGAGTTGATGGAAGACATTTTGTCTTTGGATTCACCAGTCTTATATTTTGGAGAGGTGAAGAGTCTGGAGGAAGAATTTGGCATGGGGGATGTCAAAGTAACAGACAACAGCATGGGGAGAGCTTCACATGTCAGATCGCCAGTGTTGTCACTGAGGAGGATTGATACTTACTAGAGATCTCATCTCTTGGTCGAGTACTCCAAGGATCTTGGTGCATGCATGATTCTTGATGACCCAGATGGAGATGACAGATACATGGTGGATGATGAGGTCATATATTCCTATGGTAGGATCTTCTTGACTAGATCTTCTAGTCTCAAGGAGAAGCTGCTACATGCAGCACATGAGGATTTCTCTTCTATGCACTTTGATGCATATTTCCAGTTGATGGAGGAGTTCACTTGGGAGGGCATCCAGCATGACATATATCAACATATGGAGAGATGCATAGCCCGGATGGTGAGGATGTGACAAACACCTTCCTACTCATTGGGAGTAAGGGAGAATTTCTAGCTGAGCCATTTCAGCTAAAGGCCTCAAGTACATAATGGAGGAGGTATCATTTCATATTTTGTTTTGTACCTCTTTTCATTATTTGAGTAGCATGATGTAACAAGAAGAATCATCTCTTCTTGCATATTGTATGATGTTGTACTTGCAGCTACTTGTAGCAATGATCTTGGCCATATTTTTGATGGGCTATGGGGGAAGCCATATGTCTCTTGGTGTGCACCAATGACACCATATTATGACTTCATGTTTCCATCTTATGAGATGACTATGGCAGAAAACAAGTGGCTGGTAAATCACTTGTTAATTCTTATTTTGATGCAGGCCAAGGGTGCACTACGCTGGTTCCATGAGAGGGACCAAGATTCACTCTTTGGTTGTCATTTGGAAACTTGCTCTTATTGTACTTTTCTTCCATATGTTTCTGACATGTTTATGATCATGAGGAGATTTGTTTGGAGAGTGGGCTTAAGATGGAGGATGCCCATTGGGAGCATGGCTCTCCCTACTTTATATGCTGTACCTTTCAGGAGGAACCATGGGCAAACCATGATTGCCACATCACACTTTTTATCTTCTTGTGGGAGAGACCACTTGGAGAACTTGAGGAGGCATTTCATGGCTGAACTACTTGTTGGGACATCATACAAGTTGAGCACCTTGTTCTTATTCTATGGATTGTATGAGGGAGAGATGAGGCAGAAACAAAATTTGTTGTTGCTATGGTTGCACTTGGGAGAGTATGGGCAGCAATTTTCCCATACTTTTCATGATATTTCTGAAGAGAAGAAAGGCACATTCATGGTGCAAGGAGGATACCCTTTAGCATTGGAGGATCATGAGAGAGTTCTATGTTGGAAGATGATCTTCTCACATAGCAGCATGATGGTGGATGGCTTTGGCATGTGGAATGTCAAAGGAATGAGTCATGGAGCCTTATTTCTAAGGCCTACAACGCTGACACATGGGAGAGTGTTCTTATTGATGGAGTGTTCCAAGGAGTGTATGTATCCTTCCTTATTGCAGATCTTTATGAGGGGATTCACATGGGGGAACTTATACATGGACCTCACTTTCAACTCCCACATGATGCATGGTAAGAAAGATATTGATGTGCTTGTTGATTACTCTATTGAGTATTTTTACTTTCTCACCATATGTAAATAGTGCATTGCTCCACATGAGAGCAAGATTATTTATGGGTTTCATGGTCACTTTAGGGCCAAATCTTGTGATGTTGATGAACCATCTTTACATGACCTTGGGAAAGTGTTGTATTGCTTTAATTGTGCACAACTAGTATATATTTTAGCTTACTACCTCATAGTAGATGAGCTAACATGCATAGCTGCAAATTCTTGGGAGGAAAAATTGCCACTTGATGCTCTACTTCAACAGTTGAAAGAACTGCACTGTATCCACCAGAGAGACCATATGTATCATCCAAACCTGCACATAACCTTCAACCATTTTCTGATTTTGATGCCATGTGGTGTTGATGTTCCATTCATATTGAATGGAATGGTTTGGGTTGACATGTCTCATGATTGTGGAGGAAGAGTCATTGGAGGCTCAATCTTCTTCTTTCCATTGGAGGGAAATCATGTTTCAGCGTAAGATCAACATGCCCTCTACACTTATCATGAGTGGAGAGGAGGACAACATGGGATAGGCCCTCTTTCCTATCATTTACATTCATTCTGCCCACCTTTATTCCAGGAGCACAAGGTGGAGGAGACTTTTCATGAGTTACCATGTTGGAGGGTGACTCACTTCATTTGGATGATAGCATGGGTGAGGGAGGCACTCATTCACCATGTTGATCATCACTCTTACTTTGTGGAGGCCATGAGACAGCTAGCATGTTTCCATTCACACTTTCCACCTTTGATTGATGCAAACACTTTGGTTTTGCACACTTGGGAGGAAGCATTGGATGACAGTTTATTTGAATATTCTCTTGATGCAGTGATGGAGGCTATTGATGGAGGCCACATGAGGAAGAGGGGAGAAATTTTGTTCTCCTTATGCATTTTCTTGAGGAAAAGAAAATATTTTGGAGGGGAGGACTGTAATGTTCCAAAATTTTAGCCTCCAAGCTAAATGGAACATTAGAGTTAGCAACAGCTGTAGCCGGTAAATAAATGGGTAGAAAAGACCATAAGTCTCCTAAGGAGGATAAAAACGCTCCAAGTGTGAAAGGAGACACTCTTTCTAGCTTAATAAAACACCTCCATGTGTGAACAGAGATAAAATGAAGCTGCTTTGACCAAGTCAACAACATGGTTTTAGTGGAGGAGGAATCCTAAGATGGATAACACAATTTTGGAGGGAAATGTAACTTGGGTTAGAAGTAACCTAAGTGAGTGGGGCCAAGGGAAAGAAAACTCACATCTTATATAAGGAAGAGGATGGCAGCATTATTCATCATGTTGTAGAATTATTATTCTTGGCTGCCAAGGATTGTTGCTGCTTGCTGCTTAGCAAGCTGCAGTGCTGTTTAGCACTGGGTGTTCTCGGGCGGGAATCCCACCTCTTTCCTTTGAGTAGCTCATTGGGAGAGTTTGTATTCATATTTCCACATTAGGTTTTCAGGCCAAGCTTCAGCCATCTACATTAGCACAACTTTTCCAGAGATTGTGTAGTGTTGCTGGGTGCAGCAGTGGAAGGGATTAGAATCCCGACTTCTGAGCTAGTTTCTCATTGGAGGAAGGTTCCCTCCACTTGAGAGATCTGTTTGGATAGCTCCAGAGATTATTTCAGATCTGTGGTATCAGACCACACATTTCTCATACCCTCCCAGCACTGTTTCTGCTAGGGAGTGCGATATTTTGGAGGCAGTGATCATTGCATGGTTTGGTGGCCCCGTTGCAGTGTTTCCTTGTGATTGAGAGGTTCATCCTTTCATGGGAGGAAGCCCTTGAGGGTTATACTTCAGATCAGATATATTTCTAGACTTCTATGCTCTTGTGCTTTAGTTTTTCAGTGATTATTCAGTAATTTTCTGAAGATCACATATTTATGAAGAGTATTTGACAAGAAACCCTTGCCGAGTTCTCTTGTATTTTGTATGAGGAGACTAGATATCTGTACTTCAGCATTATTCATTAATATATGAGTATATCTATTGTTCTCCCATATTTTTATGTTAAAACCCTCTTTAGACTGCGTAGTCCATTGATGTAGCAACTCCGGTAAAATGCAGTTTGGGGTTTTTAGTCATTTTCAACTACTCTAGTGTGGGAGATCTGTTTAACCCACCTAGTTCCATTTATTTTTGATATATTCTTGTATATACATGCTACATAGATGTATCCATGGGATCCAAGTGATGATTTCACTGTTTTATTGCATATGTTTCTAGAAATGCGTTTTTCATGCATGATTTATGAGCAGTTCTGAAAAAGGAACATTACAAATGAGAAAAACTTTCAGCTGAGCTTAGATTAACAAAATCTACTTTATCTTCTAGGGAAGCAGTTTCGATTTTATATTTTTTAGAAATATATTTTGAAACTGAAACTTCTTTTGATTCTAAAGTAGATGAGGGTACCTTTTTCTTTGGAATGTATTTTTTGTGTACTTTCTTCAATGACTGAGATGTGGCCTCAAATGATCTATATTTTCCTTTTGCATATTTAATGATATTATCTGGGTCTGAAACTGGGGTCACAATAGGTAATCTCTCATTTTTCCTTGTAGTTGGATGTTTTTAAACCCCTTTTCCTCTCTGTGGAGTCGCCAAGTGAACTAATTTTCAGTCTTCTTTAAGTCATCAATTCTTATTCACCATTAAGAATTTACATTCAAAAATTCAACGAAAGAGACATCGAGAGAACACTTCGTTTCAAGGGCTTCGTCTCCCGACAGACACACCAAAATATGTTGGTGTTGGAATCAACAC
This sequence comes from Pinus albicaulis, assembly GCA_034641835.2. NCBI lineage: Eukaryota > Viridiplantae > Streptophyta > Pinopsida > Pinales > Pinaceae > Pinus > Pinus albicaulis. The sequence goes on along the minus strand of CM076584.1, from coordinate 1,023,908,374 downwards.
TTGGAATGCTTGATGTGTCTAACCAGACACATCCTAAGCTCTAAGGCAATTTAATGAATTATTTTATGAGATTGGTAGGTGGTTTAAAATCTTATTCACTGAAAAGAGATTTCAGTCAAATCCACAATTCTACTAATGAGGGTATTGGATCCTGATGTGGTAGCAAAGAATGAGTTTGTAGCCTACGAGGAGAAGAAAATGTAAAAAGGGGGAAGAAACAATAGGTCTGCAAAGCATAAATCTACTAAATTTGGTAGAAATTAACACATGAACATGTCAATATACTGATAAAAACCTCATAACAACATGAGGAATTGCAAACTGTAACTGAAGATAATAAGATATGGAAACACAAGTAGAAATTGACAATACACACACTAGATGGTAATAAGTCCTCAGAAGTTTCTGTCTATTTCATTCACTAAAAATAGTACTGATCATATGAGTTAAGATTATAAAACCAAGAACCCTTACTTCATAGTAGTTTTTCACATATATAAAAAATATAAAACTGTCATCCCCAAAAAAGGAGTAAATCTGTTCCTAAAAGTTATTACCATCTCGTGCAAGAGATGAGTCTTATCTAAAAAATTTAATACAAAGTGCTATGATATAATAAAAATAAACAGCATCAAGGCTAACAATTCGAAGTGGTTGTATGATGTGGCAGTCTATAGGAATACTCCTCCTCTATTATGGTGCAACCAACTCCACAAAAAGTGTAAACAACAATGAAAGTGACATGTGGCTATTCCTTGAATGCTGCCTGGTGTCTCGCGGAAACATGCTGGTGCTGAGAGTAATGGTAGAAATCTGTCTCAGAGAAACTTTGCCGTTGTTCCTTACCTTTGGCTTCTTATTTTTCGTGATAGGGATGGAGATGGATTAAAAGAGATAGTAGAGTTTCATTTTATTAACGGGAGAGATTATTAAATAAATGATGAGCGGGAGGAGAAAAACGCTTTATACATATGTCGAAATCGCAGATCGGGGTCGGAACATTTAAACATAAGGCACAAGTAGGAGGGAACATGATTTGCGATGGGGGTGATGATGAGGCAAGGAGGTGGGGCCGCTCGCAAATAAAAAATCTGGAGTTTTGTTATGAGAAATGGGGGGTAAGTGTTAAAACTTGCGAAGGGCGATGTGTGATGAGTGGAGGGTGATGTGGCAGGGAAGGTGGGACCCAGAAAATACCGCAAATTGCGAATTGGGAGTTTTTTTATGAGGAACGAGAGTTAAAGGTTAAGATTCATGAAGTGCAATGTGTGATGAGAATGGAAGGTGGGGCCCATTTACACCAGAATCGAGGAATCAAGAGTTTTGTAGGAGATGACAATTGTAACATGAATGAAAGTTAAAACTGCAATAAGCTGATTGCAATGAAAGGTTAAGGGGTCCACAATGTTATTAAGTGCAGTAAGTTATATCATATGATATATGATATTACCAAGGTTTGTTGTTGTGTGGGTAGAGCTGCAATAAAACAAATATATGGTAAGTTTAAAAGGAAATATGATATGGCTGTTAGTGGGTGGGCGGAGCTACTTTTTAACCATAAAAAATGGATTTTAATAGTTAAAAAGGGGTTTTGAAAGAAATGAAATGCTAGACTTTGGGTTTTTTTGGAAAAATGGAAGGTAAAAGAGAAAAAATGAAATTTTCTCACTACTACACTTTGACAACGACACTTTCATCTTACAACCAAACATAAAAGGCAGATTGATTCCTTGGAGAATGATGACCAGCCTTTGAAAATCTTTGAAAAATTGCAGTGCTAACACACATCATGCTCATCTATTATGTAACCTAGATATTGGACCTGACTCATGCCAAAGGTTCATTTCTCCAAGTTGGAAGATAGCTTGTGCTGTTGAAGGGTTTGAAGGACTTGCCGTATGTGTTGCAAGTGTTCTTCCCAAATATTGCTAAAGATGATGATGTCATCCAGATAGAAAACCACGAATGAGTTGGTGAAGGGCCACAAGATGTCATCCATTAGCCTCATAAAATTAGTAGGGGAATTGGTCAACCTGAAGGGAATATCCAACCATTCAAAAATGCCTTCCTTGGATTTGAAGGCGGTCTTCCATACAAAATTGAAATAAACTAGCTCAGGCGAAGGTAGCTTATCTATGAGAAGAGATGTGGAAGATACATGCCTCTGAAGTGTGTTGCAATGAGGCTCGAATGCCTATTTATTATTTAGAAACAACAGAAAACCCTAAAAATTCAAAAACCTAACCCTAGGAGATGAAGCGCCAAGATTATGGGCCCCGTTTGGGTAAATTGGTACATCAACTTCCTGAGAACCTAACTTTGGCATACGATCTCAGTTTTACGTGCACAATAACTCATTAGAAAGATATATCTGAGCACTACAACTTTCGAGGGACCAAAATCAAGAAAACACTAGTAATGGCCTTGTTTTTCATAAAAAAACATTATTAAGGTCCTCAAAATGGTTCTGGAAGTTCAAGACCCAAAAAACTGCCAAAAAACGGGGGGTGGCCACCAATATCCACCTGGACCAGTCCTCCCCCCTTAGGATTCTTTCTGTGTAGTCGCATGAGGTATGGAAACATCAATTAGACATAATGGTTGAAATCTTAGAGCCACTTGAAAGGGAATGCGACCAATCGAGCTATGGAGAGCTCTGTTATAACTTTTTTGCACATAGGAGAGGCTCTCATCCCAAGTTCTTGGTTGTTTAGAGTTGTACATGTAGAGTATGTGCTATATCATCATGTTGACAACCCTTGTCTAGCCATCAGTTTGGGGATGCAATGCAGCCGACTTGGTGAGCTTGGTGTCCAATAGTGTCCAGAGGCTTGACCAAAATCTGCTCAAGAAACTACTATCCCGATATGATATAAGGGTCCAAGGGATCCTAAAATGTACGCACACTCGTTCAAAGAAGAGTTTGAAGTGTCCTTTGCTATGATACTCTTCTTTCAGGCCGCCAATATAGCCATCTTAGAAAATATGTCCACGACCACAAATGCACAGTCATTCCCATTCTTGGTAGAATGGAGGCCAGACATATAGTCCATGGAGATGGATACCCACGGCTAGATGGGAGTAGGTAGAGGAGTGTAGAGGCCTTGCTTCTTGATGGTTGGCTTGGCGATGACACATGCAGTGCAGGATATGATATATTTTCCAACATCTAGTCGGATTTTTGACCAATAAAAGTGATTTTGTAGTACAAACAAAGTTTTCTCCACACCAAAGTGTCATGTGACCCGACTGTAGTGCACCTCCCAAATCAGCTTGGCACACTTGCTCGAAGGAAAAAAAGGTGGCCCAGGTAGCATAACAATGCTTCCTTGAGGTGGAAATTAGGAAATTACTTCTCATCTACTAACATCTAGTATGTGGAGGAAAATTTTGGATAATTTTAATATATTTGCGTCGATCTGAAGGTCTCTTGGTCACAAGAGTTGAGAATGGTAGTTAGTGCTGCAACTAGGGGCCAGCTGAGGCAGTATGCAACATGATTGGTGCTTTCATTTTTGTATTTAATGTTCAAGTGGAATTTTTTCAGATATGTAGACCAATTCTAATTGCAATCATTTTGCAACTTCCCTTGTGTCTGTATAAACTGAAGAGGTCTGTGATCGGTGTGGATGAACGTCTCCTACCCAAGAATGGAATGCTTCCATTTCTAGCAAGCTCGCATGATAGAATACATATCTTATCATAGGTGTGGTACCTCCAAATTTTATCGGAAAGTGTCTCACTATGATAGGCCACTGGATGCCCGTGCTGGTTGAGGATTGCACCAATAGCATAGTCAGAGGTGCCTATCTCAATTTCAAATGGTTGCTGTAGGTCTAGAAGTGTGAGTACGAGAGTAGAGCAGAGGCAGAGCTTCAAGTCAACAAACACCTTTTGTTGGGATTTAGACCAGGAAAACTTTGCTTTCACCCAACCCTTAGTAATATCACTTAAAGGTCAAGAAATATGGGAGAATCCCAACATGAACATCCGATAAAAATTTGCAAGGACCAAAAAGTTGTGAAGCTTTGTAAGAGTGGTCGGGGCTGGCCAATCCCGAATGAATTGGATCTTATTCATATCCACATGCACCATGCTTATCTACGATGTAACCTAGATATTGGACCTAGCTAATGCTAAAGGTGCATTTCTCCAAGTTGGAACATAGTTTGTGCTGCCGAAGGGTTTGAAGGACTTGCTGAATGTGTTGCAAATGTTTTTCCCAACTCTTGCTGAAGATGAGGATGTTGTCCAAATAAAAACCCATGAACAAGTTGGTGAAGGTCCACAATATGTCATCCATTAGCCTCATAAAAGTATTAGGGGAATTGGTCAACCTAAAAGGCATAACCAACCATTCAAAAATGCCTTCCTTGTATTTGAAGGCAGTCTTCCATACATATGTGGCTCTATTGGAACCTGATGATATCCTGACTTCAGATCGATCTTGCTGAAATAATTGGCCCCCTTGTGTTGGTCCAGAAGGTCATCAATCTATGGGATTGGATACCCATTCTTGACAGTGATATTATTTAGCTCCCTATAATCATATGAGAGTCTCTAGGTCCCATCCTTATTATGTACAAGTACAATCAGGCTCCCACAAGGTGAGGAAATTGGCCGGATTTTCCTTTTTTGCAGTAAATCCTGGATTTTCCACTTGATCTCTTCATTTTCTAGAATGGAGTGACGATATATCGGCCCGTTGGGTAGAGGTGATCTAGGAGTCAGATCAATCGAATGATTGACTTGACAGTGCAAGGGTATACCCCTGCGAGTGAGGAGAAGATTTCACTGTATTCTTCCACAACTGTATCCACTTGATTCTGCTGCATGGAGGAACCCTTCTCCGAGGCCATTGATGTGGCTACAATCTTCCCATTACTTTGAGAGCCAATTAGAAAGAAAAAAAATTCATGGTCTGGGAGATGATCTTACTAATTTCTTAGCAGAGATCAAAGAGATTCTAGTAGGTGGGGCTACCTCCGGTATCTTGTATAACTTATTACGCAAAAAATAATAACAATGCGAGGCCTAAATTCATATACAACATGACACTTCCACAAGTATGGTTGGCCTAATAATACATCAGAAACTTCAAGAGGAGCTATATCACACAATAACTCATCCATGAAGGGCTTGATGCTATAGGGAAGCCGACATTTCTGGCTGACACAGAGATCTCATCCTTGGTGAAGCCACCCGATGGTGTATGACTGCGGGTGTGGTGTGGTCGGTAGGCCCAACCGCTTCACGACCTTTTCTGAAATGAGGTTATTTTGGCTCCACTGTCAATACTGAATTTTAGCAGTGAGCCCTTCACCCACATCTGTGAGTGAAAGAGGTGCTCCCCCTCCTCTGGATCTTCGGGTTCTGCCTTTTGGAGCTTGGTGTTTTCTACTATTGGAGTGGGTTTTGCATCAATGACCTGCTTACCCTTGTTGGTTCCCTTGTCATGTTATAGCCCATAATTAGAACATGCATCCATATTTGAGTCTCTTAGCTCGGCCACCAGTGCCTGCTTTGCGCAACATGCATGTGTGTTGTGAGTGGAGCTTTTATGGAACTCACACCATTTTCCGGTTTCCTTCTTTTCCTTCCTATCATCCTTGGATTGCGGCTTCGAGGAGTTTCCCTGAGGGGTATTTGGCAGCATATTGGTATGCCTCCCCAAGCGAGAAGATGTCTAGGAACTCCATTTCCTCTTAAATGTATTTGTGAAAACAACTGCGGTACTAGATAACTAGATGCTTCTTAGAATATTTGATACCCAACTTTGTGCATAGGGTATGGAAAATATTTGTCAGCTCATGCACATCTTGATCCCTCTACTGCCACAACGTAGTCCATTGTATGTACTTGTCTTCATAGCTCCCAACAGGGTAGTACTGTTCCTTGATGGCATCTCGGAAAGAATTCCAATTGGGTATGACTAAGAATAGTGAGGGTTCTCCCTTGTCTTTATTCTCACAGTAGGTTTCCCACTAGTCCTTGATGTGGGGGGTGACTTTCAAGAGTGAAAATTTAATCTTTTCTCTATTGGAAAAATCATGAATAGAAAAATATCCTTCTAGCAGATTTAACCATTTATCTACAACATTACATCTATCTGGCCCTCAAACGTGGGAATGTCAAAGTTTACTTGTAACTTAAAGGGTGTGGTGCCTCGAGAGTGTCTGCTGGATGGAGATGCGTCACTTGTGGGCATCCACCGAAAGATCTGGGAAAATTTATCCATCATCTCGTTCCTATGTTTCTCAAGGGCATTCTCGAGAAATATTTTGATAGGATCTCCTGCTCCCTCTTATTTATTTTTTTCCACCATGGGAGACCATTGGGTTTTCAAGGCTGATCTTGCAAAGGTTCAACTAGAGTGAGCCCTAACTCTTTACTGACCTTGTTGGGGACATGCAAATAAAAACAGAGAAAGAGCAGATGACTTTGATACCACTGATCTGAATCTATGCAATACCACAATAGAATACAAATATAAACATGGACACAGGTATGCAGCATACATATAACTTCATTTCATTAATATCAAAGACTGAATATGCTTACATACAAAATGGAAATAAACTAGCTTGGGCGATGGTAGCTTATCTTTGAGAAGTGATGTGGCGGCTACATGCCTTTGAACTGTGTTACAATGAGGCTCAAAGGCCTATTTATTATTGAGAAAAAATGAAAAACCCTAAACATCCAAAAACCTCTTCCTAGGAGATGAAGCGCAAAAATTATGGGCCCCGTTTTGGGTAAATTGGTACATCAAATTATCGGGGATGTAACTTTGACATACGATCTCCATTTGACATGCACAATACCTCGTTAGAAATATCTATTTGAGGAATAAAAATTTCTAGTGGACAACATCAATTTAAAGCCCATGTTGGTACCGATTTTCCCAAAAAACGTCGTTTAGGGCCTTAAAACAATTGTGGAAGTGCAAGCCCCGAAAAATTGCCAAAAATAGTAAACTGTGCTACAATTAAGGAAACTAAAAAAAATAAAAGAAAAAATATTGGGGGTCCAAGTGGAATAGGCGGGTGGCCACCAATATCCACTTGGATCAGTCCTCCCCCCTTAGAAAGAAATTGTCCCCATTGCGTTGAGTTCCTCCATGAGATGAGGAAACTTCTGCTGAACTTAGTCTGTGGTGAGCCACTTGCCTTGGTGCAGGAGTTGGCCAGATTTGACAACTCGGTACAACTGGATATTCTACTAACAAGTGATTTTGATCTGCATGTCCATGTTCCAATCAGTTGTGGCATGTTCCATGCAATCAGGGTTTAACTCTGTTGGTGTGAGTTGTTCTGCAATGTCTGATCTGTCTAGTAATGGTGGAAAGTATGTCCGAAGGCGATCCACATTGATCATTGGGTTCAAGCCAAGGAATTGGGGAATGCATAGTGGTTTGAGCTTCCTATGAGCTTCGGTTAGGAGTTATTTCTGAAAATGAAACCAATTTTTTTTACCGACCTGAAACTTGTGTGGAACCTGATGTTGATCATGTCGTTGCTTGTACTTTGCATTGGAATTCTCGAAGAGGTTGTGAACCTGTTGGAGGACATGAAGGATACGTTTAATAAATCTGGTTGCTTTATCAACCTCAGAAAGTACATGTGTGGAATATGTTTGTGTAGTCGAATGAGGTATGGAAACATCAGTCAGACACAATGGTTGAAATCCTAGACCCACTTTAAAGGGAATGTGATCAGTTGAATGGAAAGATCTGTTATAACTGTGTTGCACATAGGGGAGGCTCTCATCCCAATTATGTGGTTTCTTGGAGTTTTACATGCAGAGCATGTGCACTATCATTCTATTGAATACTGCTGTCTAGCCATCAGTCTGGGTATAGAATGTATTCGGCTTGGTGAGCTTGGTGTCCAATAATGTCCACAGGATTGAGTAGTATGTGCTAAGGAACTTTCTATCCCTATATGATATAATGGTCTGTGGGATCCCAAAATGTACCCTCACTCATTCAAAGAAGAGTTTGGCAGTGTCCTCTGCTGTGATACTCTTCTTGTAAGTCGCCAAAATAGCCATCTTAGAAAATATGTCCACAACCACAAATACACAGTCATTCCCATGCTTGGTAGAAGGGAGGCTAGAAATATAGTCCATGGATATGGATTCCCACGGCTGGCTGGGAGTAAAAAGATGAGTGTACATTCCTTGCTTATTGATGGTTGGCTTGGGGATGACGCAAGAAGTGCAGGATCTGATATATTTTCCAACATCCATTTGGAGTTTTGGGCAATAAAAGTATTTTGTAGTACATCCACAATTTTCTCCACACTAAAATGTCTTGTGACCCAACTGTAGTGCACCTCCCAAATCAGCTTGGTATGCTCACTCAAAGGAAAACAAAGGTGGCCTAGGTAGCCTAATAATGCATCATGGAGGTGGAAATCAGGAAATTTCTTCCCATCTATTGGCATATGGTATGTGGAGGCAAACTCTGGATCATTTTTGTATTTTTGTGGCCATCTAGAGGTCTCATGGCCACAAGAGTTGAGAACATTAGTTAGTGTTGCAATTGGGGGCCAGATGAGGCAGTATGAAACATTATTAGTGCTTCCCTTTTTGTATTTAATGTTCAAGAAGAGTTGTTGCATATATGTAGACCACTTCTGATGGAAATCATTCTGCGATTTCCCTTGTGTCTATATAAACTGAAGAGGTGAATGATTGGTGTGGATGAACGTCTCCTTTCCCCAAATGTAATTCTTCCATTTTCGATAAGCCTACACAATGGAATACATCTCTTTATCATAGGTGGCGTACTTCCAAATTTTATCTAAAAGCTTCTCACTATGATAGGCCACTCGATTCTTGTGTTGGGTGAGGACTACAATAATAGCATAGTCAGAGGCATCTGTCTCAACTTAAAATGCTTGTTGCAGGTCTGACAGTGTGAGTATTGGTGTAGAGAAAAGGTGGTAATTCAACTCAACGAACACCTTCTGTTGGGATTCAGACTAGGAAAACTTTGCTTTCACCCCTTACTTAGTAATCTAACTCAATGGACAAGTTATATGGGAGAATCCCAACATGAACCTCCCATAAAAAATTGCAAGGTCCAGAAAGCTCTAAAGCTCTGTTAGAGTGGTCTGGGCTAGCCAATCTCGAATGAATTGGATCTTAGTCAGTTCCAAATGAACATCACACTCATCTATGATGTAACCCAAATATTGAACCTCGCTCATGCCAAAGGTCCATTTCTCCAAGTTGGCACACAGTTTGTGCTGCCGAAGGGCTTGATAGAATTTCCAAATGTGTTGCAAGTGATATTCCCAACTCTTGCTAAAGATGAGGATGTCATCTAGATAAACAACCACGAACGAGCTAGTGAAGGGCCATAAGATGTCATCCATTAGCCCTATAAAAGTAGTATGGCATTTCTCAACCCGAAGGGCATAACAAACCATTCAAAAAGGACTTCCTTGGATTTAATGGTAGTCTTGCATACATGTGTGGGCTCTATTGGAACTCGATGATAGCTAAACTTCATATCGATCTTGCTGAAATAATTGGCCCCATTGATTTGGTACAGAAGGTCATCAATCCATGGGATTCGATACCTATTCCTGACAATGATTTTGTTTAGTGCTCGATAATCAATTTAGAGCCTACATGTCCCATCCTTCTTCTGTACAAGTACAATCAAGCTCCCACAAGGAGAGGAAATTGGTCAGATGTACCTTTTTTGCAGCAAATCTTGTATTTTTCGCTTGATATCTTCATTTTCTATAATGGAGAAATGATAGATTGGCCCGATGGGTAGAGTTTATCCCTCATTTAGATCATTCGAATGCTTGACCTGACAGTGCGAGGGTACCCCTATGGGTGAGGAGAAGATGTACCTATATTCTTCCATGATCGTATCCACCTGATTCTGCTGTGTGGAGGAACCCTTCCCAGAGGCCATGGATGTGGCTACAATATTCCCCTTACTTTGTGAGCGAACAAAAAAGAAAAAAAATTTCTTTGTATGGGAGATGATCTTTCTAATTTCTTAGCAGAGATCAAAGATATGTTGGTAGGTGGGGCTACCTCCAGTATCCTGTATAACTTATTACCCAAGGAAATAATAATAGTGCAAGGCCTAGACTCATACATGACATGATGCTTAAACAAGTATGGTTGGCCTAATAATACATCAAAAAAATTCAAGAGGAGCTATATCACACAATAATTCATCCGTGAAGGGCTTGATGCTATAGGGAAGGTGAAACTGTTGTCTGACGGTTGTGGGTGTGGTGTGGTCAGTAGGCCCAAAATATTCACTACGTATTTTTAAATGTGGTTCATTTGGTTCTTGCTATTGAAATTGAATTTTAGTGGTGAGCCCTTGACCCACATCTCTAAGTGAAATAGGTGCTCCCCCTCTTTTAGATCTTCAGGTTTCGCCTTTTGGAGCTTGGTAGTGGCTACTATCACAATGGTTTCTGCGTTAATGACCTGCCTACCTTTGTCGGTTCCCTTGTTGGTTTCCAACCCAGAATCTGAATATGCATCCATCTTTGAGTCTCTCAACTTGGCCATCGTTTCCTGCTTTGCGCGACATTCATGCATGTTGTGAGTGGGGCTTTTATGGAACTCACACCACATACCGATGTCCTTCTTTGCCTTCCTATCACCATTGGATTATGGCTTCGAGGAGTTTCCATGGGGGTTCTTGGTCAGGCTCTATTATTTTCTCTATGGCTTGGGGGCACCTTTGTTCTACTTTGGGTTCACATATCCAAAGCCTCGCTTCTTCTGCTATAATTTCTGTTCAATTTTTCCAGCATATCAGTATGCTGCACCAAGTGAGGAGATGTCTAGGAACTCCATTTCCTCTTGAATTTTATTATGCAAAAAACTGTGGTATTTGAGAACCAGATGTTTCTTAGAATATTTGATACTCAAATTTTTGATAAGGGTATGGAAAATATTTGTCAACTCATACACATATTGATCCCTTTGCTTCCACAATGTAGTCCATTGTATGTACTTGTATTCATAGCTCCCAACACGATAGTATTTTTCCTTGATGGCGTCTCAGAAAGAATTCCAATTGGGTGTGGCCAAGAATAGTGAGGGTTACCCCTTATCCTTATGCTCACAGTATGTTTCCCATTAGTCCTTGATGTGGGGGGCAACTCTCAAGAGTGAAAAAGTAACATTTTCCCTATTGGAAAAATCATGAACAAAAAAATATCCTTCCAATAGATTTAACCATTTATCTATAGCATCGACATCTATCTGGCCTTCAAATGCGGGGATTTCAAATTTTACTTGTACCTTAAAGGGATTTTCGCCTCCAGAGTGGCTGTCGGATGAGGATGCATCGCTTGTGGGAATCCAACGAAGGATCTAGTCAAATTTTTCCATCATTGCATTCCTCTGTTTCTCGAGGGCCTCCTCAAGCAATATTTTGATAGGATCTCCTGCTCCCTCATATTTATTTTTATCTACCATGGGAGGCCGTTGGGGTTTGCGAGGCTAATATTTCAAGGGTTCAACTATATTGAGTCCTAAATCCTTATATCTTGACCTTGTTGGGGACATGCAAATAAAAACAAAGAAATAACATACTGCTCTGATAGCACTGATACGAATTTATGAAGGAGCGAAACATAATACAAATATAAACATGGACATAAATTTGCAACATAAATATAACTTCATTTCATTAATATAATATACTAAAGTATGCTTACATAAAAAATGGAAATAAACTAGATTGGGCGAAGGTAGCTTATCTCTAAGAAGAAATGTGGTAGATACATGTCTCTAAATTGTGTTACAATGAGGCTCGAAGGCCTATTTTTAATTAAGAAACAATGGAAATCCTGTTACACGTTATTTTTTCACCATGAAATTTGAATGTCCATTTAGGTCTATCACTACCTATATTGTGCTCCCTTAGAAATAAAAAACCCTAATGTTCCTAAACCAAGTCTTGGAATTGGAGAAAAACTCATTAAAACCCTTAAAATTATACCTCCACACTTTTTCTAGCCTTTTCCTGTGGGTTCGTGGATACTTGGTCTATATAATGTAGCGTCTCCTAAACATTTTGCTACTAAAACCCGCGGAACCCTATAAAAAGTCAAATTAAAGAAAAAGTAACTTCTAGAAGTCCAACTGGTCGAATATTCTCCCAACTGCAAGCTTCTAGAGGCAAGATCAGTTCGAGCTTTATCCCTCCACTCATGGAGCTTATCCCTTGGTCTATGGATCTCAAATCCCTTCATGAGAGGAATCCATCCCCCTCTTTATGGAACTGAAACTACCTCCATTTCCCTATAAATTGAGCTCATGTTTTAGTCTCAAGGGTAAATTGTACGTAGCTTGTATAATGTAATTGCTGAAGAAATTCTAAGGAGACGATACTTTCTACACTAGTTGTTGTTGGCATGAGAATGATCACACCCTTATGTCCATAACTCCATGTTGGTTCAAAGAGAGGAAGGCTTGTCAAACTGAAGGAGGAACGATTGTTCAGGACCCCGGGAAAAACTTGTACGACATCAAGGCATCAGGTTGTAAAGTTACTCTTTTCATTCAAGATAATACATATGGATCTCCTTTTCTCATTAATTTGTTCTTGTGCTTATTTGAATAATTCAATACTTAGACTCCTTTATCACTAAGTTATATTAGTTGTTCTTAATTATTATATGTTGCAGGTACTTTTAATTCTTTTGTCTGTCTTTGATTGCATGTTATACTTACTGAAGAAGCCTCTTTGGAGCGACTGGATAAAAGACTGCACCGAACGTTGGATTTCAAGGTAGGGGCATGTCCTCTTTCTTTGTTTATAATAATTTAGAATTGAAAATAATCTAGAGAAAATGATTTACAAATGGATGTTTGTTTCTAGCTGTTTGTAGAATACTAGGGAGATCACTCTTGTCCACAAGAGGGATTAATCCGCATAACAAAATGGCGACTCTGCTGGGGAATAGAACTTAGTTTTCCTTTTTTATTTTTCAGTTTGAATTTTAAGAGTTTTCTGATTTTGATTAGTCTAAGATTGGATTGGGTGGATAACTTTTAAGAATCCATGAAAAGAAAAGCTGAATATTTATTTTTTATATACTTTTCCTTGCCTCTGCAATTTTCATCTGAAAACAGTGTGGAAAACTCCGCAGGTTTTAGTTCAGAACAGTGTGGTACCACTCTGTTCTCCATTAGAAACTGCGGACTTGTGGAAATTTTTTGAAAAAGTAAAAAATCTCTTTTTAGGAGCAAGATTAGATGATTCTTTGTGTTTTCCTCAGTCTATCTTAGCTGTCAAATCTTATGTGTGAATTTATTTTCAACAACTTTTGCGTCAGTCTCTGTTAAGTTAATTGGGTGTTTTGAGTTTCTTTTTTGAGAAATTCTTAATTTTATTTCCTTTGGTCATTACGTCAAGGTTTGTCTCAGTCTCTTAACAATTTTTCATCTTTTTGCTTTTGTGTCTGAGTGTTTTTTAATTTTGACCTTTGGAACTCTCACCCAATTTTATTTACTTACACTTGATTGGTTCTTTAGATTACATTAGAATCATCTTGTGTTTGAGAATTCTCTTGCATAGATCACATTTGCATAATTAGAATTCTCATTTTCAGAATATGAACGAAAAATGTGCATAGATTACATTTGCATACTTTTCAAGTGAACTGTGCATATATTACAATTGCATAGTTTACATTCTGGAAAAATCATTATTTTTTCTTGATGAAATTAGTGCATTAGAGAATTTGTTAGATTTTCTCTTATTTATCAATATTTTCATTGTTGGAAGTGAATGGAACCTCTTTCCTTAATTTAGTTAGGATTCATCAAATTGAAAATATTACATTATCATATTTGATTGAATTGAGTTTCGGGTCAGGTCATAACACCACTGGTTTCATATCCATTTTCCCTTTGAGTAATAACAACCCAAATAACACAACTCTTAATAAAATTAATCTAGAAAATTTTACATTTTTAGGGCTCTTTCCACCAATTTAGCTTAGGCTAGTGCTTTGGAATAGGTTGTAGTTAACATTCCAAAGCATACTAAACAAAAAATAGTATCTTGCGGTAAGGAAAAATTACAATTGTTGTAATTGTACTCTGGGAAGCTCTTCTTAAAAGAGTCAAGCATGAGATCATGTTGGACCTAGTGAGGTAATTGTACCTATCTCATTGGAAAAGATAGAAGATGTACACATAATAAAAATGGTAAACCTCAGATTAACCATTGTCGAGGAGCATGGGGTCACTTGTTGGAAAACCTCAGGTTTACCATGTTGAGGAACCTTCAAGGGGATTGAGCTTGTTACTCTGTCCTTGCATGTATATCGGATCATAGACTGTCCCCCCAGGTGAAATTATCTCAGTTGGTAACTTTAGTGGCCATAATATTTAGGATTTTTCCCAAGGTGAAGGTGGAGGGAAGGTCCCACTATACCTGGAGCAGACATTGACTATACTCACTTGGAATTTCCGGAGGGTGCACTTCACTTCGATATGGCATAGTGGAGGGAATTTCACTAGTCTGTTTCATTAAGCAGGTTGTCAGGGTAACTGTTCCGACCACCATTTTTTCACATTGATCTCTGTGACGTTGGATTTCATCACCAACTAGTGATTTCATTGTGAAAACAAATTGTTTGTGTGTGGTTTGACTCCTAGATTTGATAGCGTGTGTTCATTTGTTTTTTTAAATTTTTAGAGAACTTAGGTGTGGATTTTGAATTTGAATTGTTAATAAAATTCAGTGAAGTTGAATCTAATGGCAACTATTTTGGAATTTACCAACCAAGGAACCCCTCTTAACGAGAATACTAGTACTTTTCCTTGCTTTGGAAATGTTGGTCTTCCTTATATTGCTACATTGTCATTACCTGGATTTATCATAGGTTTACTGGTATGGTTGTTTTCAACTTCGTTGGCCTCAAATTCTCAAATTGTTCCACCCGAACCGGATGCTTCACCTCAACAGAGTTCACCATCTCAACATCACCAACCTCATGTTGACCCTTTACCTTCTTCGCCCAACATTTCTTCATCCTTTTCTTCTTCTTCGCTTGGTAAAAACCTTGATGCTAGTAACCAGGTGGCTAAGAAGAAGAAGAAAGGGAAGAAGAAGAAGAAGCAAGATAAGAAAGAAGTCAACCAACCAAACATTGCTGTAAGTGTTAGTAGTGTTGAGGAAACCTCCACTATGCATCGTAAACCCAAATTCCCTTGAAATATTTGTAAGGGTGACCAATTCCTTATCAATTGTCTTGGTATTCCTAAGGTCTTGCAAGTATGGTAAGAAAAATCTCATCAACTTACTGTTTTTCCATCAACCAGTGATTGTCAGGTTCCTGGAAAAGGGTAAATTTAGGTTTCCTTGTAGGTTATGCAAAGAGAGTCTTCAAACTCATATTTTCCCTCACATGGATGAAGCCTTAAAATTGTTGGAAAACCTTACTGTTCCACAACAACAAATTCCAATTGGTTACTGTAAACTTTCTCCCAACCTACTGTCAACTGACGAAGTGATTGATCTAATTCCAAGTACAATCAATCCCGCTCTTCCATTGAAGAGTGAAAATCATATCACTCAAGTTTATGATCCATTAGTTGATCAAGTGGCCGACTTGATTTCACATTCGGTTGATCCCACTCTTCCGGTAGAGAGTGAAATTCATACCACTCAGGTTCTTCTTGTTACATTAGATTCTTCTACACTAGGGGGCATTACATCTATTTCTACAGAACCCCCTCAAAGTACTGAGGTCTTTTCCTTTGATTGGAATAGACTGACAGAACCTCATCTTCCTTCCTCCATCCATTTCCAAATAGTTGTGAAGGCTTGTGGTAAGAATGTGCGTCACACAAATGTAGATGAAGGTGCTTCTGTTAGTATTTTATCCTCAACTGCTTGGCAAGCTTTGGGTTCCCCTCAGCTTGTGTCTGTTACACAGAATATGTTAGCTTTAACAGAACCAACCAAGGAACCCCTTGGAAGGTAAAATTGTCTGTATTGATCTTATGCTAGTCCAAGGCCCCTTGGATTTCAATTTGCTCCTTGGGTGAGACTATATCTATGCAATGAAAGCTGTCGTATTGACACTCTTTCATGTGATGCCTTTCCCTTGTAGTGGAAACATTGTGATTGTTGACTAACTTTCATTCGTTAGTCTTGATTCGACTACCAATAATACGACATCCCTGAATTTACCTTATATAGAAGTGGTATCTACCTCACTATGGGTTAATTATGTGACAACCAGTCCCACGTTTTCAGTTACTGATACAAGCAAGCCTCTCACTATTTGTTCGAATTCCTTTGCCTTAGATCTGGTAATTGATATGGGATTATTTGAACGTGATGTTCTTATCCCTTTTGATTCCCTTGATATGTGTGCCTTCCAGAGAACTTTTCTTCCTTTTGACAAAGACCTCTTGGAAGCCATGATCGAGGAGTGTCCCTTGACATGTGTTTCTTCTAGTCGGAATTCATGATCAAGGTCCCTACGAGGATGGTTCTTTTACTGTGTCAACCTCATTAAAAAATGAATCAATTGGTATGAGGAGAGTTCCTGTCACTGTATCAACCTCATAAAAAAATGAAACTATTTTTCCCACGAGGATGGTTCTTTTACTGTTTCAACCTCGTTAAAAAATGAAACAGGCCCTTATGAGGATAGTTCTTTTCCTGTGCCAACCTCGTTAAACAATGAAACAGGTCACCACGAGGATGGATATTTTACTGTGTTAACCTCATTAAAAAATGAATCAGTTGGTATGAGGAGAGTTCCTGTTACTGTGTCAACCTCATAAAAAAATGAAACTAGTTTTCACATGAGGATAGTTCTTTTACTGTTTCAACCTCATTAAAAAATGAAACAAGCCCTTATGAGGATAGTTCTTTTCCTGTGCCAACCTCGTTAAAAAATGAATCAGGTCACCACAAGGATAGTTCTTTTCCTGTTCCAACCTCGTTAAAAAATGAAACATGTCACCTTGAGGATAGTTCCTTTTACTGTGTCAACCTCGTTAAAAAATGAATAAGGAAATGAGCATAGTTATTTTCTTGTGTCAAGCTTGTTAAAAAATGAAACAAGGTTCCATGAGAATATTTGTTTTCCTATGTCAAGCTTGTTAAAAAATGAAACAAATCCTCTCCTAATTAAGTCGAGTCTTTCATCTGATCTCGTAAATGAACCTTCATTCCATCCAGCTAGTAGTCCACTTAGGTGAATGAAATGAAGCTTGGGGGGCATGTGCTCTAGCAAGTTACGCTTGGGGGGCACTGAAAACATTCTCAAGCATGATTTTTCCTTTGTTTCAAGTTTGTGTAAAAATGAAATAAACCTATCTCAAGCACAGTTTCCTTTGTTTCAAGCTTGTGTAAAAATGAAACCACTTTCAAGTACAATTTTCCTTTGTTTCAAGATTGTATAAAAATGAAGCTTATCTTGAGTCCATTTCGCTTATTATTTTCAAGAATCATTAAACTAATGAAAATCTTGAGATTATTTTGCTATCTTTCTCATAAAACACATGAAAATGCTGATTTCTTTCCGTCTTTTCCTGCTCATAAATTAAATTGAAAGTCGACCAACTGAGTATACTTTTTTCACTTTTTTTGGGCTCTTTAAAATTACGAAAAAGTGAAACCATGGAGTTCTCTTCTAAGTCCTTTTCAGACTCTCTAAATATGAAAAGATCTCCTAGTACTTGACTATTCGAACTCGTTAAAGGAAATGAACAGTCGTCCCTTCATTATAAGTTTACCCCATTTCCAGACTGAAATGGAATATTTACGAAAAAGGTATGCGTTGACTAATCATGGTCAATAGATTTCTCTCCTATATTATTTTATCCTTTTTTGGACTTGGGAGACTAAATTTACGAAAAATTAAAACCACAAAGTTTACTTATGTTTTTATTCCGACTCCCTAAAACTGAAAAACGTCGAGTTTCTCCTATACTAGACTCATTAAAACTTAACAATAAAGGACCTGTCGATTCATTAGGGGAATTTTGAGGTCCAAAATGGGCCTCCTAAGGAAATAATAAAATAATAGCTAAACCAATAAAATAATATTTATGAATTTGCAATTCACTTTTTGCACCAAAATCCATGTAACCATGGCTACATTCAATTCAAAAATTATACTAAAATAAAATTAATAAAAAAATTGTGTTGATGTGACTATAAATAGGAATGATATTTTCAAGAAAAATTCATTATCATTGCACAGCTAATGCATTTTTCCTTTGTACTTAAATAACTTATAATGAAATATAAATATAAATTCATAAATTTTTAATTATAGAATATACTATTAATTAAAATTTATATTATTTAAATTATATAATAACATGTAATTAATATACTATATGAAAATAATATAATATAGTATATGTAATATATTGTTTTATGTATCAATTTTATATTACATATTGAGTTGATTTGATTTATAATATTGAAATGACAATAAAATATTTTATTCAAAAAGTGTGAAATGAAATTTATTATGAGTACTTTACTTTATGAAATTAAAAGTACTTAGAGCACTACCATGGTTAACCATGACCTTTTATCCACCATCGAGATTGTGACAACTAAGTACCTTTAACTCAAATAATTCCACCTCAACCATTAGGGATGATGTCATCACCTAAAATGTGATTGGTTCTCATAAAGTGAATTTTGATTGTACATTTTCCTTAGGAGGCCCATTTTAGACCTCAAAATTCCCCTAATGACAACATAACCGAACCACTCCTTCTTAGGATTCGATTTTAATAATAATATGGACTCATCCGAAGGATGAGCTTACACAAACAAGAAAATTTTATCCTCCCCAAGCTTGTCAAAAATAAAGAGGTACTTTCCAGTAATGGTGGGGGAAAAAGAGAGAAAAAGAATCCAGTTGTCACCCTTGTTTAAAAAGTAGCATGCCACTCTTGAACATGACACTTTGTCACACTTGTACTTGGGTTGGAAAATCCTTTGTCTAAACAGTTAATAAAACCACATTTAAAGTATTCAGCCGGTTTCTGGATATTAGCTTTAGGTCAATTGCTGCCAAACCATCTGCAGTGTCGTTATGTGTTCAAGAGACAATTCAAATAAATCATTCATTGCAAAAATTTGTCTCCATTCGTGTTGACCATCCCTGAGTTAGTGCTTGCAAATATTTCTTCAAAACTTGATCTAATGGTTTTGTGTCATAGGATTTCCTGCGATGGGTCACTTTCTATCGATGACAACTCATCATCTAGAAAGTTGATCTAGAATTCTATCAGTACCTTGGGATCTGCATACCCTAATGGAAAGTTTATCACCTTCGATGACAGGTTTCATCATTGACCTTCGATCGAATGATTCCGTGAAGTGTTCGACTTCAAATCATTCATTCACACTTTGTGGATTGTACTGAGTACTTTGAGAGCCATTTTCATTATTGGTGGTTTCTCTCACACTTATTAATAGTTCACACCATTGACTGGTAATCAAGTGGTTTCTACCATGTTCGACTTCGACACAATCAATCGCATGGATAGATTCGCACTAGTTCAGGAACCGGAAATCAAGATCTTGGATCTAGTTTCCACCATCTAGGCTATGAGGAGTTTTATTATTCATGATGCAGTAGACTACTTATGACAGATGGCTGTGCCCATACTATGTCTAATTTTGATGTAATATTAAAATAATATCTGTACCAGAACATTTAGTTAGTTTTGATATGAGTATGGGAATGCCTACCTTAGCGATGATATATATATATATATATATATATATATATATATATATATATATATATGCTTGCATTGAATTTTTTGACAGGTTTTCGACTGGTATGTTCGCAATCCAATCCTTAGAAAAATAAAGCACTTCACTCTTCAAAACAACCTCAGACTTCGCGCTTTAGGGGGTAATCCGTTACACGTTATTTTGTCACCATGACATTTGATTGTCCATATAGGTCTATGACAACCTATATTGTGCTCCCTTAGAAGTCAAAAACCCTAATGTTCCTAAACCAAGTCTTCGAATTGGAGAAAAGTTCATTAAAACCCTTAAAAGTCTACCTCTGCACTTTTTCTAGCCTTTTCTTGCGGGTCCGCGGATACTTGGTCTATATACCGCGGAAAATCCCACACGTTTTTCTACTAAAACCTATGGACCCCGTAAAAATTCGAATTAAAGAAAAAGTAACTTCTAGAAGTCCAGCTGGTCGAATATTCTCCCAACTGAAAGCTTCTACAGGCGCGATCAGTTCAAGCTTTAGCCCTCCACTGATGGATCTTATCCCTTTGTCTATGAATCTCAAATCCCTTCACGAGAGGAATCCATCCCCCTCTTTATGGAACTGAAACTACCTCCATTTCCCTATAAATTAAGCTCATGTTTCAGTCTCAAGGGTAGACTGTACGTAGCTTGTATAAGGTAATTGCTGAAGAAATTCTAAAGAGAGCATACTCTCTACACTAGTTGTTGTTGGCATGAGAATGATCACACCCTTATGTCCATAACTCCATGTTGGTTCAAAGAGAGGAAGGCTTGTAAAATTGAAAGAGGAACGATTGTTCAGGACCCCGGGAGAAACTTGTACGCCATCAAGGCATCAGGTTGTAAAGTTACTCTTTTCATTCAAGATAATACATATGGATCTCCTTTTCTCATTGAGTTGTTCTTGTTCTTATTTGAATAATTTGATACTTAGACTCCTTGATCACTAAGTTAGATTAGATGTTCTTAATTATTATATGTTGCAAGTGATTTTAATTCTTTTTTCTGTCTTTGATTACAGGTTCTACTTACTGAAGAAGCCTCTTTGGAGCGACTGGATAAAATATTGCACCAAACGTTGGATTTCAAGGTAGGGGCATGTACTCTTTCTTTGTTTATAATAATTTTGAATTGCAAATAATCTAGAGAAAAATATTTACAAATGGATGTTTTTTTCTAGCTATTTGCAGAATACTAGGGAGATCGCTCTTGTCCGCAAGAGGGATTAATCCGCATAACCAAACCCTAAACATCCAAAAACCTAACCCTAGGAGATGAAGCACCAAAATTATGGGCCCCGTTTGGGTAAATTGGTACATCAAATTCCCGGGGATGTAACTTTGGCATACGATCTCTATTTAACGTGCACAATACCTCATTAGAAAGATATATTTGAGGAATACAACTTTCCAAACAAACATCGTTTGGGGCCTCAAAATGGCTCCAGAAGTTTACGACCCCAAAAACTGCCGAAAATAGTAAACTGTGCTACAATTAAGGAAAATGAAAAACTAAAAGAAACACTGGTTGGGGTCCAAGTGGAATAGGAGGGTGGCCACCAATATCCACCTAGATCATTACAACACTAGGGTTGTATGGGACAAAATCAACTTGTATATAAAATTATATTCTACATGCAAGCCTTTAACAAAATATTTCATGAAGAATAATGGGGGAAAATAAATTTTGAAGTCCAAAAATTGGAATGCTATAAGAGATTATGGGAAATTTATGGGGGTGGAACTAAAATAATTTCTTAAATTTCAATGCTAGTTCTATGAGAATTGGGTAAAAACGCAGTTTTTTAGGAAATTGTTTGATACCATGTTCATGTGAACAAACTATGTAAATGTTGTAATTGACAAATTCATGGGTTTGAATTTTCCCATATGGTAATGTGACTTACCATATATGCTAGTATGGAAGTATTTCAAAAGAAATTAGGAAAATAAAAAATGCTCCATTTTGTTTAGAATTTGGGGATTTTTTAAAAAATTGGATAAAAGATATAAAACACTAAAAATATTTAGAGGTCTAATGGTTGAAGTGATATCAAATTTGGAAGGGAAAGGGGTGGAATTATTCCAAATCACCTAGGTTTAAATATTTCATGGTGGCCATAAGGAGAAAATAAAATAATGATATTATTCATCCATCTAAGTTATTTAAGAGTGGAAAAAAATTGGAGGAATCAACATGTCAGGTCATTTTAACAATGGGTCATATTTTGGAGAATTATATTTTGAAACCTTCTAGAGTCATTTTGAAGCATCAAATGAAATTTTTTGGGGTCAAAAATTTCCCTCTTTAACACCTATCCTTGGGACAATGATGGTGCAAGAATCATGTCAATTTGAGTTTGTATGCAAACAATACCTTATGCAAGTTGACCTACCATGTTAACCACCATGCTATGAGAGGATGGGACATTAGCCCCCATTACTCATGCAAATGGGGCTATTCACATGTGGAATCTCAAGAAGGATTTGGAAGGTCCAGAACCATAAATCTAGTTGAGGGTTGAGAGAGTCAACCCTTATGCTTACTTGGCTATTGAGCTATGTTAAATTCTGAGTTGGTAGGAGGAGTAGGGATTCCATTCTATGCTATTGTAGTTTGTTTCATATTTGAGCGTACAAACTAAGAGTGGGGAGTTAAAGAGAAAAATAGAGGGGGTTAAGGTTTAGTAGTAGCCTTACAAGCCATAGGTCTTAGATAACTACATAGATAATCCTTTGTACTTGCATGTTTTCACATCGAAGAAAAGAGAGTAAGTGTTTTAGCTGGGTTTTGTACTTGCATGTGGCCTCATCTTTTAGCTGGGATTTCTCCTGTAAGGGTTTACCATGGTAAAATTTGTGTTATTATGGATGGTGTGTATGTATTTATTTGTGTTTCACTATTTCTGACATTTCATCTATTTCATTCATTTAGGTAGAAAATTAGTTATTAAAGAATCTAATATTTAAAGGATAATTAACCTACACTGTATAGATTTTAGTTATTTTAATAGATTTGATGTGATGAACAATTTCAGTGGAACATCCACAACAATTTATATACCATATTAGAATTAGATTAGTTTTATTTGGGTTACGTTGTGGAAAATTGCAGGGATCTAAGAACTGCTTTAAGCAAAAAGTGAGAGGACTCTAGCCATTGGCCATTGAGTTTATTCACAATACCCCTCATGATCTAGTGGAAGAGAGATTTGTGGGGTTGGAAGTGAAAGTCATCGACATCAATAACAATATGGACCTTCTTATAACATATATAGTAAGGAAAATAAAGTCAGGATGGAGGCTCTAACATATGGGTTAGGTTGGAGGGGAAATCAAGAGATAATGAAGACTTAGAAAAGGAGTCATGAAAATTTCTTGAGAAGGAGCATTCGAGGACAATTTCCATTAACCCTTCACGATGCCTATTCAAGATGGAAGAGAAAGTGGACACAAAGCCATATCAAGGTGATACAGAAACATTAAAAATTAGTTATTAGTTGTAGAAACTATAAATTTATTTTAACATTCACCATATAGATGAGGAACAAAATTATTTTCCAAACTGAACTTAGAGGGCCACACTTTAAATTTGTGGGAAATCCACACATAAACACTTAGGTTGGATATTGATCCATAAGTAACTAGGTGGGATGATTTCAAAACTGTCATGAAGTCCCAATTTTACCTTATCAGATATGTCGATGACCAATGGATCTGGTGGCACTACTTCATGCAGAGATATGCGCAGAGTGTATATGAGTACACCACCAAGTTAAAAAATATGACTATTATGATAGGTATCTCTCCTAAGAACCCAAGTGTACTCTTGAAGTATCCAGGGTGCCTACATATCCATTTATGAAAGTAAGCGATGCTTTTCAAGCCAAGGATAAGTGGACAAGGCATGTGTATAGGAATAATATCTAGGAAGCATAGGCTACAAGAAAGGGTAGCCAAGCAGTTCCGAGAAAAAATAGAATCAAGGAGGGGAAGAAGTGGAAAGGTTGATGGAAAAGAAAATGAAAACCACTGCACATTAGTCTAGGGATTATAGTAACCATTGTTACCATTGGACCATTGATGATCACATTGAGGAAAAGTGCTAGAAACTATATCTAGAGCTTCACTCAAAGAACCACAAGAATGATGCAACAAAAAAAGCATTTTAGCCATAGATTCAAGAAATCAGCTTGAATGTATCTTTTATGTGTACAATAATATTGTTTGCATATCGAAACATACAAAGGTGAACCTAAGTATATTTCATCACTAAGGAGAGAAAGAAATGACCAAATTCTTCCACATAAAGATCTAGGTCAATAAGACCATGGTATATGCTTTGTTTGACTCTTGTTCATATGCTATTCTCATAGTAGAAAATTTGGTAAACAAGTATGGATTGGAGGTTCACTA
Source organism: Pinus albicaulis (assembly GCA_034641835.2). Classification (NCBI taxonomy): domain Eukaryota; kingdom Viridiplantae; phylum Streptophyta; class Pinopsida; order Pinales; family Pinaceae; genus Pinus; species Pinus albicaulis. Next base: position 1,023,884,182 of record CM076584.1, on the reverse strand, counting down.
TCATATTAGCCCATATCCATTTGGATGGGAAAATAAGGATGTAGATATTAAGGTAATGAAATAATAAAAGGTTAATTTTTCTTCTTATTTTATCGATGAAGTGGAATTGGATGTAGTATTACTCAACATATGTGGAGCAGTGTTTGGAATCTCTTAAATGCATATGCTGAATGCAATATTGATGCAAAGAGCTAAAAAATACTGCCTCATCAAGTATGGGAACTCCTCTATCATCGACATATATAAAGGAAAGTAAAATATTCCACTCGTAAGTGTCAACCAATCCAAGAAGGTGATTAGTTCTAGTATGAAATATGTTTTTCTTTTATTGAGAGAAACACTGTTTGATGATGAGTCAATAAAATAAAAATATTCTTTGGAGGGGTGTATTGAAGATAAGAAGCATCATTTGGAGGAATTTTTAAGGGCATACAAAGGATTTTTCCAAGAGCCTAAGGGGATACCACCCAATAGGAAAGTGGAGCACAAATACAATTATTTCGAAACTCTCCATTGCTAAATATTAGGCTATGTAGATAGTCCATTATAGAAGAAAGTGAAGTGAAGAAGCAATTATAATAGTTCTTGGAGCAAGGTTTTATTCAACCAATCACCTCACCTTGTGGGCTACTCATAATAATGTACCAAAGAAGGATGAGATTTGGAAAATGTTCATTAATTACGAAGAATTAAAAAACATTACACCCAAGAATTAGTATCCTCTACCCATGATCAATGATTTATTAAATTACTTGAAACACACAAAATAATTCACAAATATGGATCTAACATCAAGAAACCACCAAATTAGAGTCCAAGAAGAAGATACTTAGAATATTTCCTTTATTAAAACTAGACAAGGTTTGTATTCATGTTTGGTCATGCCATTTTGTTTATGAAATGCATGTAACATACCTACTCAACCCTATATATTTGCACATGGTAAATAAATATTACATTACTGTCTTTTCAACTATTTTTTCAAGAATCGGTTGAAAAACGAATTCTTGAATCAATTGAAAAAACTCTCGTGTTTCAAGAAGAAAGTGCTAGGACTATGGATTTTAAGGTTTCACATCAAAAGCATAGATTTCATTGATAGGCTGCGAAAAAAAATACACCGGAAAGATGATGGGGACATAAAATATTATATGTACAATATGAGAGCCTTCACATTTCCAAGACGTGGTGATTCTGGATGAAAACTTTGATTGCGGTGAATTGATTGCGGTTCATTGCCATTCACAGAAACCTCCATCCTGTGACCATTCTCAGCGTGTGAGTCCATCATGATTAAATATTCCTTTGTACATACACATAACCTATACTTCAGGCTTGCACTATGTTGAATAGATTAAGCTCCAGAAACGTGTTTGGTGTTGTGGAAATTCACAATGGTGATTCTTGTCGGAGCCCTTGGATTCAATGGTGCGTTGTAATTGGAGATGCAGAGGTATGAAAACCCATGATGCAGAGGTAAGATTTTCTGCTTTTCGCTTTCGATGGTTTAAACTATTTCAAAGCAAATAGTGAGTATTTCACTTCTTTCAATTCCGAGTTCATCCTTTCGATGGATGAGTAGAACAAAATAGAAAAGGAGGGTTTTGACTTGAATAATTTCTGCATGATTGACTTAATATATATACATTTTTCATGCTTTATTTTATGTGGCATTATAAAAGGATAAATAAGATTGTATGGTGAAAAGAATAACTTCTTGAAAAGATTGGTATTATGTCAATCTTTTAGAAGAATAATGTTATTAGAGCTATACCATGGTAAAAGGAAAACTTATCGTGTTGGTTTTTTATGGAAAGAATCCATGATTTCTCTTCTTGAAAAGATTGCTATATGTATCTTGAAAGATGTCTGTAGTAGTAAAAGATAATATAGATAATTTTAATTGTCTTTATAGATATGCATCTTATGTAAGAAAAATGAGATGCTTGTTCTTTTTATAAAAAAAGGGGATTTCATACATAAGTATGAAATGATAAGGAAATCCAAGTTATTTTCTTGAAAAATGAATATAGATTAAAGAAGGTAATTCTTGAAGATATTTCATGGGTTGGGAGATAAGTTAATGAGTTTTTCTTGGAAAAGAAGTCATGAAGAACCATGTTAGTTTCTCATAATACTTTCTTGGGGAAAGATTATGTTGAATCTTGTGTGAAAATAATACTTTCTTCTTGGGAAAACATTATGTTGTTCTTACAGAAAAGAATAACCTCTTGAATATATTACATTGCTAGATGGATTATGCCAACTTCTTGATTTAGGTGTATTAAAGTTTAAGTTAACCTTGTTAGTGTTGCGTAGTTTTTATGCATAAAAGAGGCTATCTATGGTAAATTCCTGGAAGCCAAGCATGAGCAACTTGCACGTAGAATCATAGAAGAACAAGGTTCTTTGCATGGATAGAGGATCTATTGAGTATGTGATTATTTTATGCTATCATAAATATTATGTTAGTTTCATTTGGAGTAAGGTCATGCATAGGCATGCAATAGTTGTATTAGATTTCATTGGAAAGAATATAAGTTTGTATGTGGAAAATGATAACATGTTTTGTTATCCTACTTTGGAAAATATTCTTTGGCAAAGAGGATAAATTACATGTATAAAAACTAAAGTAATGTTTTGGTTTCCTTGAAATATATACATGGCTAATGTGAATATAATATTTGGAGAATAAGACATGTATTCTTATGCTTTATTCCATTAGTTTTATGGAAAAGAAAACCATGTTTTGCATGCCTATTATGTTATATTTCCTTGAATAGGAATCATGAGTTTGCATGCTTTATTATATTAAGTATTCTGTTGGGAAATTAAGTTTAGAAAACTTTATGCATTGTATGCATAGGACCAACATTCATCATGTTAGCTTTAGCACCAAAAGCAATAGCTGAAGGGCTGGATTCTTTTGCTAAAGTTTAAGTAACACGAATGCACATTGTGTCATTTTCCATTGAAAGAATTCCTGGACAGTGGTAGTGAATTTTCTTGTACGAATGTGAGCGTGTGTGAGAAGTGTCATGATCATGTGGAAACTATTTGATATGAATTGATAATTACTTGCTCACACTAAGGTAGAGATGTTAGAAGAAAGCATGTTGTGATATTGTAATCACATCTTATGTATGCACATGAATAAGTGTTAATGGATCACTTAAAGATTAATTATTTATTGATTAAGGCTTTAACTAATCATGCTATAAAATCTTGTTAATGACATAAAAAAAAGAAGAGATGGTGACTTATGTTGAGGAGGTAAATCCCCTCTGCGGACAGAGGCGATCCCTACTAGCCCAGCAGGGGTCTAGCAACAAACAAACAATGCTATGACGCAAGCTCCTAGTTAC
>CM076584.1:1023680897-1023880717 GCA_034641835.2 Pinus albicaulis | reverse complement strand
TAAATAGTTCCCCAGATTCAAAAAGGTAGAAAACAATATCCGGGAAAACCTCCTAGTCGCAATAGGCTAGGGTATTCCTTTTTCGTAATCAATCCATCCCAGCCCGAAAAAGGGGTAAACGTATACTGGGTAGATGTCGATTCGTGTCCACTTTAACGAGATCGAAACGACAAGGGCCTCAGCAATCTTTTCATGTTTAGAGAGTCAGAAAAGAGCTAAAAGATGACTCCTCCTGGAGGAACGAGTGGTATAAAGGGAAGCAACTGGTTCCGGTAATGGTGGAACTGCTCAAAACAAGTAAAGGTTAAGAGGCTGGCTAACAAGACCACTCATCGCAGCGGTTCCTCAGGAACAGGTAAAACAACCAAGTGAAGGCATATGATCGGCCAAGCAGATAGTGACGATGGAGTGAGAAAACCAAGGCTCATCTGGCAAAAACAGGCTAATAAAATGACAATCACAAGAGGTAAAATGGGAAAGGTTTCATTTTTACACAAGCTTGAAATCAGGAAACTCTGCTTGAAGTTGGTTTCATTTTTACACAAGCTTGAAACAAAGATAAACTATGCTTGAAACCGGCTTCATTTTTACACAAGCTTGAAACGGAAACAAACTATGCTTGAAAAAGTAAGCATGCCCCCAGCATGGTGACTCAATTCGAGGTACATGCCCCCCAAGCTTCAGTCCATATGAAAAGCAGATGGAGTGAAGGTTCAAATTACAAGATCAAAAGAAAAGACTCGACTTGAACGGGAACGTGTTTCATTGTTTTAATGAGGTTGACACATTAAAAGAACTATCCTCAGACATCCTTGTTTCATTTTTTAAGGAGCTTGACACAAGACAAGGAACTCTGCTCCGACCACCTTGTTTCATTTTTTTAAGGAGCTTGACACAAGACAAGAAACTCTGCTCCGATGACTTTGTTTCATTTTTTAAGGAGCTTGACACAAGACAAGGAACTCTGCTCCGAGAACCTGGTTTCATGTTTTAAAGAGCTTGACACAGGGAGGGAACTGTGCTCTAACTGACTTACATCAAAAAGAACCAGAAGGCGGTGCTTCCAAGAGTTCCACTCCTGATGGAAGGGAAACACCCTGGAAGTCAGGACCCAATGCCCCCAGCACATTATGCACTACGGCATCATCACTGAGCACAGGCACGGGGTAATTAGCCACATAGTTGACCTGCGGTGGGGCAGATACAACAGGTGGATAAAAACCAGGCGGGGGTGATGGCGGACCAGTTGCCATAGTAGGACCAAAGAACGATAGTTGATCAATGGTCACGATCCTTCCTTCATGCGGAAAACAGGCCACACGAAAGAGGGAGGAGACGAGCGCTCCCATGGCATAGGTGTAATCGCGCCCCAGTAGCAGATTGAAATCCAAGGGGCCTGGAACGACCATCACATCCATATGGACGGTTTTCCCTCCCAAAGTAATCGGTAACCTTGGAAGGATCCCCAACGGTTGACTCGTCCTTCTATTGAATGTCAACAGATTCTGCGTAACAGGCGCAAGCGGTGGCGAACCGAAAGCTTGCCAGGTAGTTGAAGACAGAATACTAACAGAGGCACCTTCGTCTATAATGGTGCTGGGTACAACCAGACCAAGAGCCTGTACTATGATCTCGAAAGGCACATAAGACGGAAGGCGAAATCCTGCAAATCGATTCCAGTCAAAGGAAGCGACCAAACTACTCGGAGGGGCTACCATCGACAAGCGAAGGTCTTCCCCTGATGTTACGGTAGAAGAAGCATCCTCCATAACCTCCATCTCGAAGGCGGGAGGGATATCCTCCGGAGCCTCCATCATGGGAGGCGGAAGAGGGGCTTCTTGAAGTACAGGGACAGGAGAATCTTTCTCCAAGTCCGAAGAATTTGAAGAAACCAGAAGAACATGAGGGTTATGGGGTCCACTCTCAACAGAAAAGACCTGGTGCACCGCAGACGGGGCCAGTTCAACCGATCCCACGACCAATGGTTGGTCGGGAACGGATTCCTGAATCTGAATTTCTGGAGGAGTGGGATCGACCAAGGATGACCCTTGACCAATCACGGCATCAGCCGGTGGAAGACTCAAAGAAAGCTGTTTATAACCAGCCGGGAGGCGTGGTGTAGAAACAATCAGGTTGTCCAAGACTCGCTTGGCTTCATCCATATAAGGACAAAGGTGAATAGCATGGTGCCCTTCACACAACTTACAGGGATTGGTGATCTTACCCTGTTTCTTAGGAGCCTTACTAGTGCCCCCAACCTGACTCCCGGAAGCCAAAGACAACGGTGGGCGACCGTTGGACCATACTTCGAGTACCTTGGGAATGCCAGGGCAGTCTCGAAGAAGATGGTCTCCCGTGCACAACATGCAAGGGAACTTGACTTTCCGAGGAGGGTTGGAAGGGTTATCAAGAGGAGACGTTTCGGAGGCAGTAGCTGTACATTTAGCCTCTCGCTTATCAGACTTCTTCTTCTTTGTCTTCTTCTTCTTCTTCTTAGCCACCTGGTTACTTGAATCCAGACTTTCACCAGGCGAAGTAGAAGATGAGGACGCAGAAACAGGTGAAGAAGGGGAGAGGTCCACCTTGGAATCAACATGAGGTTGTTCAGGTGGAGGAACTGATTGAATAGTAGTGGAGACATTCGGGACAACAGAGGTCGAGAACAACCAAACAGGCAACCCAACAGTTAACCCAAGAAGGGACAACGTCGCCATGTAAGGAGCACCAACATTTCCAAAAGGAGGAAAATGACCAGGAGTCCCTTCTGAGGGGATTCCTTGGTTGGTGAACTCTGAAAAGGTTGCCATCAAACTCAAAACCACACACGGGCTGAAAAAGATTTAAGGTCACACGATCAAACGGTCAACAAGCAATATCTAAGCGGGCATGTAATCGTGGGTGAGTAATTTTACCACATTGGAAAATAAGAAATTCTACCGTTTCATGTTTCAAGAGTCGAGAAACGATAAAAGATGACTCTATCTCTTTCAGAGTTGACACAAGCGTGAAAGGACAAGCGCTTGACGGTCTTTTCAAGTTTAGGGAGTCAGAAAAGACCAAATGACTGCTCAGGAAAAACTAGGCACAAAGGGTGTACCAGATAGCCGTGAACTGTAATATACACCTTGGTTTCAAAATGAAACAGAAATCGACCAAGGACTTTCCGTACGTGCAGGTAGTCTCCCCGAATGCTGTGTTCGGTGTATCACGGGTATAGGGCGGCAGACTCGGCTTCCTGTGGATAAAGGATTGAAAACCTATAGGGGTCTCCCTTTATATACGCGACGGTACGGGGAGCGCAAGTCCGTACTAGCGCCGTCTAAAGCCAACAGGCGAACGACAGCTGCTAGGTTTAACGACGCCGGAACACGTCTCTAGCCTAGACCTTCTAAATATGTTTCGTTAAGTTCCAATGTTGCCTTAGGTTAATTGAATAAATTTTACAGTTGATCTTCAATTAAGTTTCAATTTCCAGGCCCTATCGTATGTAGTGTCTCGAAAGACTCCTAAATGAAAGCTATATGCCACAGTGCAACATTTCGTTCGATGAAAACTAGTTAAATAAGAGTTGAGAGCTTTTATGCAAACGAAATGAACGGAATACAAACAACACTGTCTCTAATGCAACTAATGCAATTGAACACTTTTCATTCAAACACTAATCACTAGCGATATGGAAAAGATCACAATTTGCACTAATTAATCAAAACAAAAGAGATTTTTTTTTTTTTTTTGATTTTCAATGTTTAATGGCTAATGTGCACTGAAAACAAAAAGGAACAATTTGAGAAATGATATCCAAGAGAGCGAAACAAACAAAATTCACTCAACAATGCAATCAATCAGATCTCTAAATCGACCCAAAGTCTCTCAAATCGAAGAAAGACTCAAAAGCTTCCGATGGACCGTGTGATCTAGGTCCAAAGCAAGGGCAAACGAATTCCGAATGAAGGAACAAACAATCACTCAAAAGACACAACAAAACAATCAAAGACTGTTAAGAGAGTGCGGAGAACCAATCAACAAGTTGACAGGACAATCAAGACACCTAAACTCCCAAGGAGGGCTCGATACACTAAGCCACTAGATGCCCTAGGGCTCAAAACGTGAAATCGGTAGAAAGAAGCAAAAAACCAAAGGACAGAGGTGAATTCCAGCCAAACAAGACTCCAACACACTCAGACAGTCGGGAAATCAAGAAGAGAAGCACTGGTCAAGTCCAGAAAGCTAAAAAATGAAGAAACTCAAAAAAGTCACAGGAGTGGCGCGACTGTGGGCTTGAAACTGGCGCCAGAAGCCAAGTGGCGCGAGACAGACAAGAGCAACAAGCGCCAAGTGGCGCGACTGTGGGCTTGAAACTGGCGCCAGAAGCCAAGTGGCGCGAGACAGACAAGAGCAACAAGCGCCAAGTGGCGCGACTGTCGGGTTAAAAACCGCGCCAGTCGGGTTCTTCAATAAAAAATAAAAAACAAGCTATTCTGAAAACAGACCAATACAAGCTAAGCAAACCAAGAAGCTAAAATAATGAAAGAATCCAACCCAGAAGGTTCATCAAGCAAGGAGAAACAATCAAAGCGAAACAATCATAAACGAGACAAGGAAAATCGGAAGGTCCCCAGCGGAGTCGCCAATTTGTTGAGGAGGTAAATCCCCTCTGCGGACAGAGGCGATCCCTACTAGCCCAGCAGGGGTCTAGCAACAAACAAACAATGCTATGACGCAAGCTCCTAGTTACGAATGAAAGATTTGGGATAGAAACCTACCTGGATTCCAACGCTCTGATCTGAAGAAGAAGAAGCGTCCCCGTCCTTCAGCCCTAGCAGATCACAATTCTTCCACGATCTCCGCGGATGAACACCTGCACATAGAAGAAACGAACAGATACTAGCATAGGAACCAACATACGTAACTAAACATCGGTCAGAAAAGATATTACTCGCATTAACATGATGGAAAACAGAGTGGAACCATAATCATAGTCATCTATTAAAATGATAAACGAATAGAAGTTACAACCAAGTTCTGACGTTGCAGCCTCCTTCGAGCGGGTCTCCGGTCGTCCACATCTCGCAAAGCTCGCCAAGGGAAAGGGAAACCTCTCCAGAGTCTCGTAACAATGGTCTCCTCGCTTGAGTGGGCCTTAAGGGAAAGAAGGGATTATTTACAGTACAAAGGCACTTGGGAATAGGGAGATGCAAAGCTTCAGCACTTCAAGACTAGCTTGCCATGGATTTGAGCAAGCTTATATAGATGGGGAAGGAGGGAGTTGGGATCCCTATTATCATGGGATTGGCCCTATCAACAAGGAAGGTTCCATGAGAGGTGGAAAAACCAATTCCCTTCCATAGAACTCCCGCAGCCAAACCTCCCAACTCAAGATAGGCAGTGGTTTGTGAGTTTGTTTGAACTCAACTTCCGCCATCCATATTTAAAAAACAGTCCCTAAAATGGGTGGCGCGATTGCTACTCTATGACAGAGCGCCAAGTGGCGCGACCTCTGTGTAGGATTTTCCTCAGTGGCGCGAGTCCTGAACTGACTGCCCGCGCCAATGCAAAAAGGGATGTTTTTTATGATTTCTGCAAGGAGATGTCTCAAGGGAAAATATAGCTCACATTCAGAGGGATGCATTGATGGTGATTTCAAAGCATGACAATGTTCACAGGTCACGGAATGGGTCCTCCATTGTGCGGGATGGGGAATGGTTAGGACGGTGACAAATTACTGTGTAACAACTTATGAAAAGGAAATAGTATGCTTAACATGGTAGCAGATAAATGAGTAATGGTTCATCCAGATGGGTGTGATGGTTCACGTAGATGAGTGTAAGATGAAAGATGGTCCATTGTGCATTGGTACGTTGTAGGTACATCCATGCCACCAAGATATGAAGATTTGAAGACTAGAGGGTAAATGCTATCATATTTATTGTAATGGATTTAAGATAGATATTTGTATATTTCCTTGTAAGATTTATCAAACGATAGTTAAGGGATGGTCTCCCTTATAAGCCATTGAGCGAGGGCTGAAAACCCTCATGAGCGTTTAATAATAAAATTAAACGTTTGCTGGTTTTCACCCTACGGGGTTTCCAGGGTATATTGGTGTTCAATGGTGTGATTGATTATTGTGTCAAATTGATGATGTTGATTCCTTTCTTATTGTGATGTTCATAATGTCAAGTATATGATGACTACATGAATAATCAAATGAATACAAGGTATCTCATACAGTTTTATGTTAATGTACCATAATAGAGGTTGTTAATGGTTAATAAACTTACTATTCTTACACTAAGGTTACACTATGAAATGGTGACTGTTTTATGTAATGATGAGAAAGGAATATTTAATAGTGATTTGGATAGTTACCCGTGGGTAACTTGTATAAATTTTTTAACTCCTGGCATTTCCATGTGAAGTTATCAGTGTATGTTACAATGCACCTGCTGTGTTTATGAGATTGATGAATTTTGTCTTACACCCACATATAAATTCATATTTTATGGTCCATTTGGATTATATACTAGTTAAGGTGCTACATGGGAGGAGCATATCTCACATTTTATGCAGGTACTAGAGACTTTAAAGAAAAACTAGATACTAGATAACCAAAATAAATGTGAGTTTTCCAAACAACCTTTGGTATATTTGGGTATGTGATTGGTGGATAGGATCGTAAGATAGATCCTGTATATATGGAGGCCATCATGAAGTGGAAAGTTCCTAGAAATTTCTACACAATTATGATTTTTTTATTTTTGGATAACATAATACTTCTGAAAGTTTATAGCGTCATTTGCAATAGTAGGTCCTGTTAGTGTCATTCAGTTCTACCTGTCACCAGTGATCAAATGGGCTCTTTCAAATTTTTGTTAGGGTGTCGAGTCAAATTTTTATGGTTTCAATGGGTCTTCAAATAAAAATTTGGTCACTGGCTAGTGGTGTCTAGGTCTATTACTACTCCATTCAATTTTTTTTTTTTTTTTTTTTTTTTTTTTTTTTTTGTGCTGATCATTTCCATCTCTCAGTTGGATGAGTCATCATTTCAAATTCATTAGTTTCATCTCAGTCATGTCACCATGGTTCTCATTCAGCTAAGTGTCACCATTAGGTTATTAGGGTTTAAGTCACCAAAATCAGTGATTTCATAAATAAATCCGGAAAATGAAGGAGTAGTAATAGGAATTTTCTCAATAAAGTTTATTTTCTAAGTAATTTTATTCAATTATGATGTAATAAGTTCTATTTGTTCCAAATCAACATAGTTTTCAAAGAAAAAGTGAAAAACACATGGTGGGCCACCACCACACCATAATGAAGAAAAAGACTCCCACAAGCTATAAAAGACTGTCAAGATAATTTCTCTCACTCATTATATTTTCAAATATCTCTCACTAACCAGCAAAGGAAAACTCAACAAAAGACACTCCAAGCTCCCACACAGTGCTTTCAGGCAGGACATTGCGTTTTCACCTCTATGTTGTGTTTTCACTCCAAAGGTCAAAATTCTTGCTTCCAAGGGTTCTTCAGGGTAATTGAAGTCTTCATCATCAATTTACAAGTAAGTTGAGGCCCCTACATTTCTCCTATCAGCTTCATTTCCTTGTTTTTATGGTGTAAAACCTCCATATGTCCTCACACTGTGTTTTGGTGGGTGAGACCTCATTTTTCAAGTTTTCAAGATAAATTGCATGCATTTTACCCTCCCTCACACTCAAACATACTTCCAACAACCCCTAACACTCCCATAACCCAATTTACTGAGCCCCAACAACCAAACCCTAGCTCCACACTGCATTTTGGGCAATTTATAGGGCTTGGACTATGTAAAAATTCCCTAGGAAAATTCCCACATTTGTTTCACCTCCCTCCACTTCCCAAATTTTTCTAGAACCCCTACCTACTTCCCTAAATTTTCCTACCCTCATTCCACTTCCCTAACCCCTTCATCCATTCACCTGACTCACTGCCCCTGTTTTTCCCACTAGGGTTTTTAGCCTTGCAAACTGTCAAACATGGAGGGAGAGAGGAAAAATTATAACAAACGAGGTCAAGTGTCAAGGTATGAAATAGTCAATACTCATGAGCTGATGTCATCCCCCTTTTTCAAGCAAAATTTTCAGTATGTAGGGTAATTAAGGTTTTGTGAGAAAATTCAAAGGGTCAAATACCATGCCAAGTTGAAAAGCTTGTTTGCCATTAACCTTAGGATAGATAAGGTCACGATTGCAGGGGTAAGATTCAAAATCTCAACTAATGCCATAGATACATCTACAGGGATAAAAAACAATGGTGAAAAGTGGTTTAAAAGCCTAGCGTTGGATGTGCAGAACTACAAACCTTTCATTAAAGGTCACTACAAAGATGCCATAAAGAAAATGTTTCCTTTTGGTCAGAGTCTTGTCAAGTTTTATCCCTTGATGAGGGTCATTATGAGTAATTTACATGTCAGAGAAGATTTTATAGATTATACAAGTACCATGTTAGGTTTCTCATGCACTTCACAGGGGTAAAACCTCTCAACCTACCCTACTACCTCTACAAGAGTTTGACCAAAATGGCAGAGAAGGTGAAACATAGAGAAAGTATTCATCAAGCCAACTTTTTTCACCATGCCATTATCAAAATCATTGTCTTGCACCAGATTTAAGAGAATAACATCACTTGGGAGACAATCATTCAGTCTCATGTCTTTTTTCCTTCTTCTAGTCAGCCTACTAGCCAAGGTACATCATCAACTTCACCATCAACACCATCCAAACAAATGGAGATTGGCTCATCTAGCAAGGTTTTAGTGAAGAAGACATTCAGGGATGAGGTCACCAAAAAATATCAGAGAGGTACGAGGCTTGTGTTTTCTCCAAACATTGTGGAGGGGGCCAAGCCTACATGAACATAAAAGAGATCATCACCACAACATGAGGCACATTTGCATGATGAGCAACCTATCCATTTTGACACTGACATAGAAAAATTGGAGCATAGATCAACATAGAAGGTCAGCATGGATAAATATGCTAAGATCAAAGAACTAAAGGAAAAATTTTCCAAGGAAAACATCATGATTTCATTCCTAGAGCAGGAGAACATGCAATTGAAGGTAAATCAACTAATTTTGAATAGGCATAAAGTTGATGCTAGTAATGAGGCTATAAAGGGAAAAAAAATAGTTGATATATATGATTAATATCAGCATGAAGAGTAGGCTAGAAGGATTAGGCCAAGAAATATAGGCCTAAAAAGAGCACTTCAACAACAAAGAGAGGCATTTCCACCAAAGGCACAAATGACAATGAATGAGCTCATACTAGCAGACATTGAGCAACTCAGGGAATATTGGCTTGATAGGGTCAATGGGCATTTAGAAAAGCTCCTAAAGAGGTCCAATAGGAAAAATAATATTCAAATAAATGTGGCCATGCACTATTACAAGGGAAATTAGGTCTCTCAGGAAAAATCAAGCAATTGAAGGCAAAAATCAAGCAATTGAAGGCAAAAATTAAAGAAACCCTAATGGAGGAAAAGGATAAGGGAAAGTTGGATTTTCTAGCTGATATATCCCTCATAGCTTATCATTCCATCTCAGTTCTTCATAGAGTATGTTTGGTGAAAATTTGAGCAAATTTTGAGATATTTTGGAAAATTTTGAAAATTTTGGATTTTTTCACTATTTTTGACACAGACATAGGGTAAAAAACGCAACGTGGCCCACACTGCGCTTTTTATGGGAGCCACCTGTTGTGTAAACAGCTCCAAAAATAGAAGAAAAGAGATATCAACGCCTTATAAATAAGCCACTTCGAGGGGGCAACCTCCAATACATTACATAAATGAACAAATCTTGGATGATCCAATTTACAAAACCTCCTTTCTATATATAGGAGTCCATGGGGCCAGAATGTAATCCTAGTGGGCCACAATGTAATCCTAGCCGACCTAACAATAATAATTTAAGGGCACAATAATAATTAAATGGGGGTTACAAGGGTACAATAATAACAATAAGGGGGTTACACTAACAACAATAAGGGACTATACTAGTAATATAGGGACCTAACATGCCCCTCTCCTTCAAAAAGTGTTGTCCTCAACACTTGAGTAGCTTTGGGTGCTTCTGTATAAAATTCTCATCCTCCCATGTAGAATCTTCAGTGGGTAAGTTCTTCCACTTGATGAGATACTCTGAAATCGATCGATTCCGTAGTTGTCGAGTTCTTGTTTCCGTGACCGCTTCAGGTTCCAATATGATTTTTCGTTCCTCATAAAGTTCTAGTAATATTGTTTGAATTGGAATATTTTCACCGATAACCTTCTTTAAGCATGAAACATGGAAAATTGGATGTACTTGCGAAGAGGCAGGAAGCTCCAATTTGTATGCCATAGTACCAATCTTTTGCAACACCTTGTAAGGACCATAGTACTTTGGCGATAATTTATTATCCTTATTTGCTTGCTTGAGGGACATTTGTTTGTATGGTTTTAGCCATAAAAATACCCAATCTCCTACATAAAAACTTCTCTCGTTGCGATGTTTATCTGCCTGTTGTTTCATTCGATTTTGTGCCAAATTCAGGTTATCCTTTAAGAGTTGGAGAACTTCTTGCTGATGCTCGATGTGATATTCCACTGCTTGAACCTTTGAATTTTCCCTTAAAGATGATGTGATGGATGGTGGATGATGTCCATAAAATGCCATAAATGGGGTCATTTTTGCTGCAGTATGGAAGGAAGTGTTATACCACCATTCAGCAAGAGGTAACCACTTGACCCATTGTGTTTGTTTATCAGATACAAAACAACGAAGATATCCTTCCAAACATTTATTTACTATCTCAGTTTGACCATTCGATTGAGGATGATAAGATGAGCTATGAGCTAATTGAGTACCCAAACAAGAAAATAACTCCGTCCAAAAATTTCCAGTAAAAATGGGATCTCTGTCGCTCACAATAACCCTTGGGATTCCATGTAGCTTTTGAATTTTATCCATAAATGTAGTAGCAACTGTACTTGCTTTAAATGGATGAGATAATGCACAAAAGTGTGCATACTTGGTAAGTCTATCAACTACCACCATGATGACACTCTTTCCTTCAGACTTAGGTAAACCCGTGATAAAATCCATTGAAATCTCCTCCCAACGTTGACTTGGAATGGATAAAGGTTGTAGAAGTCCCGGGGTCTTAATTGTTTCCACTTTATTTTGCTGGCAAACCAAACATTCCGCCACAAACTTTTGAATATCAGATTTAAGGCCATCCCAAAAAAATTCTTTCTTCACCCTGTGGTAAGTTTTTAAAAATCCTGAGTGTCCTCCTAAAGGAGAAGTGTGCAATTCCAGAAGAATATTTTGTTTTAGTTGGAAATTCTTACAAAGATATAAGCGATCTTTGTACCATAAGGAATCATTTTTCCAACTAAATGTATCAGATGTACTAGGATCTTGCTGCAATTTTTGAATGAGTGTCCATACATCTTTGTCCTTCTTCCATTCATCTCTTGCTTCGGTTATCCAATCTGGTTGGATAATAGAAATCGCACAAAGCAATGCTTCCACCTCTTCATTCTTTCTTGAGAGTGCATCTGCAACAACATTAAGCTTTCCTTTTTTGTAGATTATTTCAAAGTCATAACCCATCATCTTTGTGACCCATTTTTGCTGCTCTTCTGAAGATAGTCTTTGTTCCAAAAAGTGTTTAAGACTATCATGATCAGTTTTTACCTTGAAGTGTCTTCCCATTAGGTAAGTTCGCTATTTCTTTAGTGCATGCAGTATTGCTAACATTTCCTTCTCATAAATAGGTTTTTGTAAATACTTTCCTTTGATTGGACGACTTTCAAAAGCAATGGGTCTTTCTTCCTGCATTAAAACTGCACCAATTCCATTTCCTGAGGCATCACATTCCACAATAAAGGTTTTTGTGAAGTCTGGTGTAGCTAAGACCGGTGCTAGGCACATTGCCTCTTAAGACGTTCAAAGGCCTTAGTTGCTTCAGGAGTCCATGAAAATGCATCTTTCTTCAATAATGTTGTTAGAGGTGCTGCTATTCTCCCATAATTCTTAACAAACTTGCGATACTACCCTGTTAACCTGAGAAATCCTCGCAACTTCTTTATGGTTGTGGGGACTTTCCATTACTTAATGGATTTAATTTTGTTAGGGTCTACTTTAACACCCTCGTGAGATACAATATGACCCAGATATTCCACCTCTTGTACTCTAAAGAAACATTTGGATTTTTTTGCATATAATTGTTTCTCCTGCAATAGTTTGAGCACTCTGTCAACATGTTCAACATGATCCTTCCAAGACTTGCTGTAGATTAGTATATCATCAAAAAATACTAGCACAATTTTTCTAAGGAAGGGTTTGAAATGGAATTCATCAACCCTTGAAATGTAGAAGGTGCATTGGTAAGGCCAAAAGGCATGACCAAAAATTCATAATGACCCTCATGAGTTCGAAATGTTGTTTTTGGAATATCTTCAGTCTTCATTCTAATTTGATGATATCCCGAATGAAGATCCAACTTGGTAAAATAAATTGCTCCATGTAATTCATCCAATAATTCATCAATCACAGGAATGGGAAATTTGTCTTTAATGGTGAGCTTATTTAGCTCCCTATAATCCGGACACATTCGCCATGATCCATCCTTCTTGTGTACCAATACTATAGGAGCAGAGAAAGAACTTTGACTAGGTTGAATTATACCCGCCTCTAACATTTCTGCAATCATACGTTCAATTTCGCTCTTTTGGAAGCAAGGATATCTATAAGGCCTGATGTTTGGAGGAACACTTCCTGGAATCAAATGAATAGCATGATCATGATCACGAATAGGTGGGAGTCCTTTGGGAGTTTCAAACACCTTGGAATGATTGTCCAAGACTTGTTGGAGATCTGCAGAAATGGATGATTTTGATGTCGGAACTTCTAGTGAGCATAATTGTGCAATTACGCCTCGTTGTTCTTTCTTTAGAAGCTTTGTCATGACATTAGAGCTTATTATCCTTCCTGGCTTCCCTTCAATACCCCGTAATTTGACTTCCTTTCCTTTTGAAAAAAAATTCAAGAAAAGTTCTTGAAAATTAAAAGCTACCGTCCCCAAAGATTGTAACCATTGTACTCCTAGTACAACATCAGCACCTCCCATAGGAATGGAAGGCATTGGACTAGTCAATACATATTCCCCCATGGTTAGCTTGATATTATGGCATTTTCCAGAGAAATTTATAGTTCCTCCATTTACAACCATCACTTGACATTTTGTTGCTGGGTATAGGAAACAATTTAATTCCTTGGCTACCTTACAATGAATAAAATTATGGGTGCTACCTAAATCAATCAACACTATTACCTTTTTCTTCTTGATTTGTCCTTATATCTTGAGAGTTTGAGGAGTGGTAATTCCTGCCAGTGCATTACACGATATGGTCAGATTCATTTCTTCCTCTTATATGGTTGGTTCCTGGTGTATATCCTCTTCTTGTTCATTTTCTTCTTCCTCTTCACAATCTATGTAAAATAATTTCTTCTCAGCACACTTATGACCTTTAGTGTATTTTCTATCACAACCGTAGCAAAGCCCTTTTGCTCTTTTTTCTTCCAATTGTTGTGGTGTCAACCTTGTAGGTTGTGGAAATCTAGGCATAGCAACACTTCCTTCTTTATAGAATTGAGTGGTAGGCTTCCTTGTCGCCATTATTTTACATTCAAATTTTCTTGCCAACCTGAATGCCTTCTCCAATGAATCCAGTTCCAAAATGCGAACTTCATGTTGGATGTTATCCTTTAAAGTGCCTATGAAGAGATCGATCATGTGTTCCTCTGGAATATCAGTTACCCTTATATTCAATTTTTGGAAGTCCTCAATGTGCTGCCCCACTAAACCCTTTTGTTTAAGATTTATCAATTGGCTAAAGAAGGTGTTGCTCTTTGTATCCTCATAATGTGCTATCATTTCCTCCGTAAAAATTGACCAAGTGACAATTTTTTTACGGAGCAAAGCCATCGATACCATACAAATGTATTTTGTTCTAAATGTAAAGTTGCAATGCGTACCTTTTGTGTGTTTTGCACATTATGGAGATCAAAATATTGCTCCATCTGTAGTATCCATGTTACAGAATCCTTTCCATCAAACTTCCTCATATCCATTTTTGGAATATGGTGGTTCTTCCCGCCAACATTAGAGTTTATGAAATCACGATTAACATTTATTTTGTTCTCATCATGAGGTTCTTCTACTATCTTTTCACCATTAGGAAACATTTCTGGTATCAACTTTGTCAAGCCTTCGATGTCCGTTTTTAGATCATTATTCATGTTTTCCATATTAGCTTCCATGCCATCCATCTTCGCTTCCACACCTTTCTTCAAAAATTCCATTTCATTTTTTGTTGCTCTTTGCGAGAGTGAAATTTGTTGCACTTGCTCTTGTAATTTTGATAGATCATGTTGCAATTCTTCATCTTCATGAGTCATAGTAGAGCCTTCTGAAGGCTTAATGAGTGTTGAATTATTTTTGTGGGGCATCTTTTAGAACCCAATACTGATATCTATTCTACAATATTCCCTTGGAATCAATTAAAATTGATTCTTCAAACAAGACTTATGCAATTCGGAAAAAAATACACACCTTTTTCTTGCTTTTTAGGAGCTCGATATTGAAATTGGATTATCTCTGTGATTGCAACACTTCAATATATGAATTTTGGTACCGATGTAGCCCTCTGAATTATCTTTCGAATGCCATAGGTATGACCTGATTTGGATTCTCCAAGACAAATTTGTGTCCAATCTCCCACAATGACCTAATTATGGACTGGTTCAGTAGAGTGAACTTGTACGACTTTCCACGTAACACTGTTTCGTCCTTTGTCTCTGAAATTGATAGAGAAGAAACTACAGTCTGTGCACTTGTGAAATTTTTTTACGGCACTCCAATCCGATGCCCAGAGAGAGATTTATTGAACTTTTCCCACGATCACCTCTTTGAGATGCAATTCAGGAGCTTGAAAAATCACTACCTTCCACATATCATATCTCCAAAAATATTGCGAACCAAGATCTGAAATTTTTTGAAGAATTTCCTCAGGATTTCATCTTCGCACCATACAAATTTCAGATTCTGAACCTTCGTAGAAAAAACGTTATAGCGCAAATTCCACAATGACCTGTTTAGGAGCCTGAAAAAAGACCTAACTTCCACAGATCATATCTCCAAAAATATTGCGAACCAAGTTCTGAAATTTTTAGAAAATATTCCTCAGGATTTCGGCTTCGCTCCCTAAAATTTTCAGCTTCTGAAACTTCTTAGAAAAAAAGTTATAGCGAAATGCCACGATGACCTGTTTGGAGCAGCGAAACCCTAGAATCCAAACCTCTGATACCAAATGTTGTGTAACTAGCTCCAAAAATAGAAGAAAAGAGATATCAACGCCTTATAAATAAGCCACTTTGAGGGGGAAACCTCCAATACATTACATAAATGAACAAATCTTGGATGATCCAATTTACAAAACCTCCTTTCTATATATAGGAGTCCATGGGGCCATAATGTAATCCTAGTGGGCCACAATGTAATCCTAGCCGACCTAACAATAATAATTTAAGGGCGCAATAATAATAAAATGGGGGTTACAAGGGTACAATAATAACAATAAGGGGGTTATACTAACAACAATAAGGGACTATACTAGTAATATAGGGACCTAACACCACCAAATGAAAAAAAGTTTGTATTTTGGATTTATTATGAGTTCTAGCCCCTGGGAGCATATCTTTAGCAAGATATGGCAGGTGAAAAGACCCAAAAACCACCTTTCTACACTCTTTTTGAGCAACAAGCTGCGTTTTTGGAGTACCTCTAGGAGAATCAATTTTTGAGGGGCTAGGAGTAATGAGTTTTATTTCTTGAGGACTATATCATGTAGCCAACAAGAATATATATCTCCAAAAACTTTCAGATCAACATTTGGACCTCGGGAAGTTCTCCAAAACTCATTTCTTCCAATTTCATTGTGTTTTCTCCTAGCACACTGCGCTTGTGCCTGAGTTCACTGTGTTTTTGCCTAAATGCCAATTTTCTGAGTTGACTTGGTCCAAATTCGACCTCCATTGATGTAATTAGTCACTTTTGATGTTTTTATGATGTAAATAAGTGTAATTATTATGGATAGAGTAAACATTAGGTAGATACATGCTTGTAAAATCATTTTTGGTCAAAGAATCAGTTTTTATATCTTGGGGAGAGTCTTGTTAACCTATATAGTCTTTAGGTTTTAGGTGAGAGGATCATGTGATCAGTTCCTCCACTCAAGGGTTCGACCCCTGATAGAGGGGAAATGGTTTTTTGTCTACATGTATGCCTTTCTTAGTAATTTTGATGGTTGGACATCAGAGGTTTGAGATCGCTGTAGCTTGTGCTTCAGATTTTATTCAGAAATTCAAAGGACCAATTGCAACTATTATCTAGGAATTCATGTGCAGTGAGTTTTTGATGTTGTATTTTTTCTATTATAGTCCTTTATAAATGATATATATATTCTCTTTCCATGCCTTTCTTTCCTCAGCGATCTTCCTAAAAGTTTGATACGCAAAATTATCCATAGCTCTGTTTTGTTTGGGAACATCATTTCATATTTATTTCCTTCAGTTATAATGAATTCATGATGCGTGCTCATTAAGATCCTCTCCACTCTTTCAAACCCTAAACTACACCCACAAAACCCTAAACCCATCACTAAAGCATTGCTACAATTCTCCTTTATATATTTGCAGCTATAACCCTTTGATACGGAGACCTAGCTACCTGGTTTTCATGTCCGATCCAACAGAAAATCCATTTATTTTTCAAAACCCTAGATCTAACCTAACTAGCATAAAATCTACTCCTCATCCAGTAAAACCATTTGGCTATGATTTCACAAAGAGAGTCCTCTCTGGTTTGGCAAGGCTAGATACCAAACTAAAAGCTTGTTTTGAGGTTACCTCCATCAACATCCTTTCATCAACCTTGGGATGTTGTGGAGGCTAACATTTATGGCATCGTTTTCGAGGAGATAAGTGATAGATCTTACCTGGGTGTACCATACTTTTTCATCAAATTCTAGGCCTGTGGGTGATAAGCCCTAGATTTCATGAAGGATGATTTAAGTTACAGAGAGCCAAAGTGCAGAAGCAAGAATACACTGGCTCCAAAAAGGCACACACAATCGAATCCTGATCTGCATCCAACTTCTCTTGTTGAAGATCCGGAGAGACTCATCAGAAAACAAAGACCTCAACATTTAGAGATTCAATCAAGTTCATCTACTTTGGTAAGGTCTGGATATTTTCCTACCGAATTGTTTTCGCTTGAAGATATTCCTTTAGATCTGAAATTTGAATTATCTCTGTTTAGATCCAAATTAGAAACATCCTTGTCCAAAATTGTATTTGATCCGTTAAGGTTTTCTGAAGTAACATCACTATTTGAAGTTTTATTTGATTCTCTAAAGCTTGAAAATAGTATATCGTCTGTACAATCCAATTTAGAGTCAGATTTTGATAGGAAGGTTTGGATTCAGTTTGATAAAATTTAATAATTAGCAAACCATCTCCAATATACCTTCGAGAAGGCTTTCATACAATATCAACGGGGACTTTTGTTCGCTGATCCTCTTATAGTTTCATCCATTCATACTGTTGCTTCTACATCATCTACTCTCCCTCCTACACAAACACCTTCAATACCAACACTTCTTATTGTACCTACAAGCTTACCTCCTAGAACAACAATGGCTAGATTTGCTCCATTGGTTTTGCTAGGTCAACTTACTGGTTTACCACAAAATTATGGACAAAGACTTCCTATCTTTTATGGAACCACTTATGTTACATCGAGGAAAAAAATTGATAAGATTACAAATTTCATTGATTTAGAAGAAGTGGACAATGATGATGCTAGGATGAGAATCCTTGCTTAGATTTTCTTAGAAGAAGTAAAGAAATGGTTCATAACTTTGGCAACTGGTTTAGTGTAGAATTCACAACCATTGACAAATATTTTCCTTGCGAAGTGGGAGGAAAAGAAAAATCCACTTCAGATTTTGGTCGAGTATAATTCAATGAAGAGACAACCTAATGAGTCAATCCAAGACTATAGCACCCGCTTCAACAAGGTATACAACTCCATTTCCATCAATATCAAACCTCCACTTGATTTTTCCTTGTTGCACTATCTGGATGGATTTGACCTGAACATGGCATATCAACTTAGAGAAAGGAATCCTACCTCATTGGAGGATATGCAGAAAAATGCAGTCAACGTTGAAGCTAATATTCTGATCAAGAATTCAAAGAGTAAAGTGGAAAAGAGAGTCACAATAAAAGAATAGCCATCAAGTTCATCCGAAGAAAAGCTGGAAAATTTGATAAGACCCGTAGAGAATATGGTAGATAGAATGTCAATTTCAGAAAGGCATAAAAATAATAAAGCTCGAAATCCTAACTTCCGAGGACAATAGCAAGAACCGAAATTTAGGATAAAACATAGAGAACAAAGAGCTCTAGATCAGCAAGCCCAACAAAAAATACAGACTCCATTACAACAGAACTATGCTTAAGCACCAGAAGAAGATGATGATATTGCTGAAGATAATATTCTCTTTTCAAAAGATCAGTGACCTATTTATCTTACATAGGAGGATGAGTATATCGAAGAAAATTATGTGCTAGATGATCATGAACTTGTGCTTGCAAATGATTTTGGGTTGGCAGTCCAATCCGATGACTATCAAAGGGGGTATCTAAATTCTCTCAACTCACAACAGAGACAATACACATTGAGAAACCAAGGTGTTCCTATCACTCCTACTCAAAAGATGATAACCCAGAAAAAATATACTTAGCCCAAACAAACTCCTCAAGCTAGTCAAAACAATGAGAAGTAGCCTGCTGCCATAAATTAGAGCAAGAATAGTGAGGTATATACAATTACATCGAAGAGGGATAAATAAGCACAAAGGAAGGAAAGTCCAATGAAAGAGAACCCTGAAAAGCAGGATAAAATCATGAAAGAGGTAGAAAAACAATCCAAATTGTTTATCTTAGAGAGTGAAATTTCTAAGTTAGAGGTGTTTATGCCTCTCACTGAAATTGATAAGAATGATAGATATAAATATTAGATTGCCAAGATGTTGAAAGTAAACCACATGTCAGACATGGTCAATGTTAGTGATGACCATCCTGAACTTCTTTTTGGTCTAGCCATAGATGGAAACCTTGAAGATAGTGAATTCCCTCTCTTTTATCTTAGTTTGAGAGTCCATGATTATATTATAAATAATTCCATGCTAGATTCCGGGGTTTCACATAATTTAATGCCGAAGGCTATCATGGATAAGTTGGGGTTGGACATAACCATATTGTATCATGACCTCTATTACTTTGATTCCGGTAGAGTCTGTTGCCTCGGTCTTATCAAAAACTTAGTTGTTTCTTTGGATCAAATTCCTTCTAAAATGTGTTGATAGATGTTGTAGTTGTTGAAATACCTCCAAGGTATGGGATGCTACTTTCATGGTCTTGGGGAGCCAAATTGAGAGGCACTTTACAACTTGATTTTTCATATGCAGTAATTCTGGTATTTGGCTAGCTCAGGAAGCTATACCAAGAGGTGAAAATGAAGTACATGATCACTAGTAAGGATAAGCCTAAGAATCACCTGATTCACTCTGTACATACTGATTTAGAATAATTTATATTTTATAATGATAGTGGTGCTGATGATTTAGATATTTAGCTTGTAGAAGGTGAAGAAATTTCAGAGTTAACGAATAGTGTACAAGCAGTCTTGAAAGAAGAAAACAGAAATCAGAATTAAGAAAAAATGCAACAAAGAACTTCAGAGAAAAATAAAAAAGAGTCACAACAGGGATTAGTTGAATAAGAGAAAGGTAAATATCATATTGAGACAACCGATTAGAAAGAAGAAAAATTTCAGCCCACAAAATTTCAGTTTCCTAATGATGAGGAGGGTCTTTGGACCATGGATTTCGATGGTGCTTTGGGAAAAGATAGAGATGGCATCAGAATATGGATTTGTATCCCTATAAATTGGTAAAAAAAAAGCCCCAAGGAATGTAAGGTTATGTTCTTACAAGCTAGCCTTTGATTACTCTAACAACGAAGCAGAATATGAGGCCTTGATCACCGGTCTCTGGATTTTGAAAAGGCTATGCGCGAAAAGAATCATAGTATATGGTGACTCCGAGTTAGTGATAAAGAAGGTAAAGGGGGAGTACCAGGACAAACATCCTATGATGAGATCTTATTGTAATTATTTTCATGATGTTTTGAAATTTTTTCCAGAATATACATTTTCTTTGATTCCTAGAAGTCAAATTTCATGGCTTATTCACTTGCCACAATGACTAGTATTTTTAAGATTCCCATTCATTCTACTAAAAATTTTGAAATTCATGTGAAGCATCTCCCATATGTCCCTGAAAATCTCAGATATTGGCAAGTATTTTGGGATGACAAACAAATTAATAAATTTTTGCAGATGGAAGAAGAGTTTGCTAACTCACACATTGATGAAGTGTACAATGAAGATGATATGATAATTGAGGCTGCTGAAGTTGAGGCGTTGTAGTTGAAGGAAAAAAACATTCCACGAGGTTTAGTTACTTTGGAAGAGTTTTTTGATCATGATGATGTGGCCAAAAATCCAACTATGGTCCCCACAAAAACAAGTGTCGAAGATGTGAACATTGGTACAACGACGAAACCTAAGATGGTCAAGCTATCAAGATCCTTGTACCCTGAGTTGAAAGATAAATATAAAACTCGCTTGAAGGAATTTTCTGATGTCTTTTCTTGGTAATATTCAGATATAAAGATGTACAACAAAGATATCGTCCAACACACCATCCCAATCAAGCTGGATAAAAGGCCTTTCTACCAAAAGTTGAGGAGAATCAATCCCAAGTTGCTGCCATCGATCGAAAAAGAGGTAAATAGAGTTTACAAGGATGGAATCATAGTTCCTATTTGATTTTTAAATTGAATGTGTAATATTGTGCTGGTTAGAAAGAAGACATGAGAGATTCGTCTATGCATAGATTTCAGAAATCTCAACAAGGTGTCATTAAAGGACAATTATCCTTTGCAAAAGATGGATCACATCTTGCATAGGGTTGGTTGAGCTTCAAGGATGTCACTTCTTGACAACTATTTAGGATACAACCAGATCTTGGTGCATGATGATGACCAAGAGAAGACATCATTGACCATGCCATGGGGTACCTTTATGTACACCAAAATGCCATTTGGGCTCACGAATGCAGGGGCTACTTTTCAGTGGGCTATGGACATCACTTTATCAAATGAGAAAGATGTGTTTCTTGTAGTTTATCTTGATGATGTTACGGTATTTTCACAATCAAATGATGAACACTTTCACAATTTGAGGATAGTATTTCAGAATTGCAGAAAATTCGGCATCTCGCTGAATCCAAAGAAAATTTTATTTGCCATGAAAGAAGGTAAATTACTTGGGCACATTATTACAAAATATGTATTCACATTGATCCTTCCAAGATCGAATCAATTCAGAAATTATATTTCCCATGGAACACGAAGGATATTTATTCTTTCAATGGAAAGATAAAATTTTTAAGGAGATTCATCCCCAATATCGCTGAGCACCTTAGAGATATGACCGATATGATGAAGAAGGACAATGAGGTAAGATGGTTAGAACATGTGAATAACTCATTTAATTGAGTAAAATTTTCTTTAACATGTGCTCCCACATTGATCAACACTGATTATACTCTAGATTTCATAATATTTTCATTCTCTTCTGAGCACTCTTGGCTAGCGTACTAATGCAGAAAAAAGGTTCCAAGATGCAGTAGCTAATTTCCTTTTTTAGCTGGACCATAAGAGATGCAACACTAAGATATAACATAATTGAGAAGAAATATTTGGCCTTTGTGAAAGCGCTGAAGGACTTTCGAGTATACATTTTAGATTCTCACATCCTAGCCTATGTTCCAAATGCAGCGGTAAATATGTGTCGATGAAAACGGATCCAGAAGGGAGGCGAGGGAAATGGATTACATCCATGCTTGAGTACGATTTGGAGATCAAGCTGATAAAGCTGATCAATAGGCAGGGTTTGGAAAAGCTAAAGGCAGAATCAAATATACATGCGCTGGATATAAATATGATTTCTGAATTTTCATATGAAGAAGTTGATGATTTGATGACACATATATCTCAAATTTTTGTTTCATCACCTTGGTATGCTAATATAGTTTATTTTCTGCAACATTTAAATCCTCCGGAGGGTGTTTCTAAAAGCAGAGGTAGATCATTGAAATTGAAAGCTTCGAAGTATTCTATTTTAGACAGTGTGTTGTATTGGAAATACTCGGGTGGTGTCTTACTGAATTGTCTCATTGAAAGTGAAGTGAAGGAAGTGATGAGTGGTTTCCACAACAATTATTGTGGCAACCATTTATATTGGAATACCACGGCGAATAAAGTATTAAGGGTTGGTTTCTATTGGCCCACTCTTTTTGCTAATGTGTACAAGACTGTGATGCGCTGTCATGAATGTCAAATTTTCCAAGGAAAAAGGAATTTGCTCCGGTGCTTTTGCAACCCATATTATTCCAAGCACCATTTTAGAAATGGGGTCTAAATTTCATAGGCGAGATCAATAATTTATCATCCTCTTAGCACAAGTGGATTCTAATGGCTGCAAGTTATTTTACGAAGTGGATTGAGGAAATCCCAATCAGGAAAGAAATTGATTTGGTTATAATTCAATTTTGGAATCTAATATCTTGTCTAGATTTGGTTGTCCATAGCATATCATCATGGATAATGTAGTTGCATTCAAATCCAAAAATATGGTGGAATTTTGTGAGAAGTACAATACCACATTAGGTCATTTGACTGAATACTACCCACAAGGTAATGGTTTGGCCGAATCTTTGAATAAGTCCTTGGTAAACATTATCAAGAAGATGCTGGAGGTAATTAATAAAAATTGTCATAAGAAACTCATCAATGCCTTGTGGGAAGATAGAGAAAGTAATAAGAATTCCATTGGCACATCACCTTTTGAATTAGGGTATGGGATTGATACAATATTTCCTACTTCTCTTGTTGTTCCAGTCATGAATATGTTGTAGGAAATTGGCAGCGAACCGAATGATGTTCAACAACAAATAAATAAAATGATCCATTTGCAACAAACCAGGGAGGAGGTGTTTCAAAACACTTCCAAGCTTCAAGAAAGAATCAAGAAAATGTATGATCACAAGACAAAGGTAGATGAATTCAACATTGGTGATGTGGTCCTTTGTTGGGATGCTCTAAATGAAGATAAAGGAAAGCATGGTAAGTTCGAGAATTTATGGAAAGGACCGTACAATATTTCAGCTTCAAGAGGAAAACATGCTTACTTGTTGGAGGAAATGAATGGGAAAGATTTTGGAAGAGGACCAGTCAATGGTAGGCTTCTCAAGCACTACCTGTTTTGATACAATTTCTGAAATTGATCACTACCATTGTACATATCATTTTACTTTTCTGCTGAAGTGTTAAGGAGTTAATCATCCAATATTGGAGTCCGAAGTGAAGGCCATAAAGTTTCCATGATTTGCTACTAATTTATAAGTACAATAAGTTTTTTTTTTAGTTAGGGTCAGTTCATTTTGTCAGTCGGTTTTCTATTTCGAGTTTAGTCTTTTTATTTTGAATTCATGCCCAATGGGTTAGGCTACTTGGTCTACGGTTTTCTTGACACCTCCAAGGAGTTGCTATCCCCAGTTGGAGCCAATGTTAGCGTCAATTAGTTCTACCTGTGACCAGTGATTAAATGGGCTCTTTCAAAGTTTTTGTTAGGGTTTCGAGTCAAATTTTTATGGTTTCAGTGGGTCCTCAAATAAAAATTTAGTCACGGGCTAGTGGTGTCTAGGTCTATTACTACTCCATTCATTTTTTTATTTATTTTTTGTTGATCATTGACATCTCTTAGTTAGATTTGTCATAATTACAAAGCCATAAATTTCATCTCAGTCATGTCACCATGGTTCTCATTCAACTAAGTGTCACCATTAGGTTATTAGGGTTTAAGTCACCAAAATCAGTCATTTCATTAATAAATACGAAAAATGAAGGAGTAGTAATAGGGATTTGCTCAATAAAGTTGGTTTCCTATGTAATTCGATTCAATTATGATGTAATAAGTTCTATTTGTTCCAAAGCTGCATAGTTTTCAATGAAAAATTGAAAAACACATGGTGGGCCACCACTACACCATAATGAAGAAAAAGACTCCCACAAGATATAAAAGACCATCAATATAATTTCTCTCACTCATGATATTTTCAAAGAACTATCACTCACTAGAAAAGGAAAAATCAACATTCCTAGCATCAAAATACACTCCAAGAAAGTGATTCCAAGCTGCCACATTGCGCTTTCAGGCAACACTCTGCGTTTTCACCTCTACGCTGCGTTTTCACTCCAAAGGTCAAAATTATTGCTTCCAACGGTTTTGAAGGGTAATTTAAGTATTCATGATCAATTTACAAGTAATTTGAGGCCCCTACATTCCTCCTATCATATTCATTTCCTTGTTTTTATCGTGTAAAACCTCCATATGTCCCAACACTACGTTTTGGTGGGTTAGACCTCATTTTTCAAGTTTTCAAGGTAAATTGCCTATCCCACATGCATTTTACCCTCCCTCAAACTCAAAAACACTTCCCATAACTTCTAACACTCCCCTACTCCCATTTCCTAAGCCCAAACAACCAAACCCTAGCTCCATGCTACATTTTGGGTAGTTTCTAGGGCTTGACATGTGTACAAATTTCCTAGGCCAATTCCCACACATGTTTCACCTCCCTCCACTCCCAAAAGTTCTCTAGAACCCCTACATACTTCCCTAATTTTTCCTACCCTCATTCCACTTCCCTAACCCCTTCATCCCTGTTGAGAAGGTAAATCCCCTCTGTGGACAAAGGCGATCCCTCTAGCCCTATAGTGGGTCTAGCAACAAGGGAACATGCTGGACTTTCAGAATCCTAGCTTATAAATGAAAATGAGTTGGGATAGATGACCTGCCTTGGTCCAACGCTCTTGTTGTAACTTGCAGCAGCGATCCTATGATATTTATCTTCACACGTCCTGGTCCTTCAGTGATAATGTTCGTGTACTTGCACAAGGATCAAGTGAACGGTGACAACATACGAAAACATACTTTCATTTACGACTATTCTATTGGTCAAGGAGAATAAATTTTTTTTCATATTTTTGAACAAAAAAATTGGAACCAAAAAACCAGTCATGTATTAATGATAGAGAAAAGAAGTTTATAAACTTAATGCCTTGACGTTGCAGCCTCCTTCGACAGGTTTAGTCAAGTGCGTCTCAAGCATTCGTCGTGGATCGGACTTGGTGAGGCAATGGGCCTAAAATCTCTTGAAAATGTATTCCTCTCTGCCTTAGTCTTCACACCAGCTATAGTAAAGACTGTTCAGCTAGCTGAAACCATGTGAGAAGGAAGTATTTATAGGAGAGGAGGAGGTGGTTTAGGATCCCTCATAAGGTGGAAGAGAGGTCTTATCCCTTTGGGGAGTTGCACAATTGTAGGAAACAAGAAGCCAAAGGGTGGATTTCGATGTTATTCAATCTAAAAAACTATGATTACTCTGCTCACGAAGTGGTTAGGCATGGAAACGTCATTTATATTTTAAAAAAATTTCTAAAAACAGCTCGGCACGGGTGCTGTTTGGTCTCAATCTAGTCTCTTAAATTGAGCTCATTTAATTGTCAACTAGGGTTGGTAAACTGCTGAAGTGAAGTGTACTGTATGTACCTAGGTGTTTGTTTCTTAATGCGTTGTGTGTAGTATTTTATGATGTTTTTGGTCTTTTGTGATGATTTCTGATGTTTTTGATCTTTTGGTGGTTTTATGTTCACAAGGAAAATGACTAGAAAGCTAATGGAAGGAAGCTAATGATTAGAAACAGAGTGAAACCTAATTGGTTGATGTCAAATGGTAAATGCAAATGCAATATTAAAAACAGAATCAAATCTAAACTATGAATAAGCAAAAGCAAAGCTTGATAATGACTTTTAAGCAAATGATTCAAAACACAAACTAAACTTGTCAAATTCTTTCATCAAAGGCATTTGAGAGAGAGCTTGAGACATGGTCAACTAAGTATGCAAATCTTCCTAAATAAACAGTTTAAACAACTAACTTATAATGATGCAACATTTTATCCTTGATTAGAGATTTGTTGAAGTATGTTTGGAGTAAAACATTGATACCATCATAAGATCTTCTACTCTAAATCTAGTTCCTAACTCTATTCTGCAACTCAGTTTTATAGCACTACACTTCACTCAAAGGTTATAGATTTTTGAAATAGTCTATTGAGGAAAATGTTTGTTTGTAGGATAATAAGGAAGTTGCAGAAGTACTTCAGGCCTTAAAGTGATATTGTCTTCTGTTCATATGGTTATGAATCAATTATGGATTTTAGAACAAGAAGAGATTTGTGAATAATGAAGGTTGTTTTGTTAAGTTTAACAACTGAAGTAATCTAATATGCAGTGAATGACAACTGAATGTGGAGTGCTAATGCAATGAGTGAAGCTAAAACTGTGCTTAAGATGTCACTAGTCTAAAACAGTGTTAAACTACAAGTCATTATCAAACTTAAAGCAAAACAACTGAACCTGAGTTAAGTGAAATTAAACTACGAAGTATCCTAACTTATGCTATGCAAACGTAAAGACTGAAAGCAATGAAAGACTAAGATATCATAGCCATATCCCACTCATCATTATGATATTTTGGACAAGCGTTTAAGAGCAAGAACAACTATGGTACTTAGTGAAAACACACAACTAAAACGTTCAAGATCACAATCATGCTTAAGACTGTATAAAGATTTCTTGGAAGAGTTTCTTCTTGTGGAAGAGTATTTAGCATAAGTATAACTGTGATGGTGAATAAAAGAGATTACAATTAAATCCTACAATACTATAGCCATTTCCCATTCATCATTATAATCTTTTGGAAGAGCTTCTTCTTTTGGAAGAGTTTTTAGAATGAGTATAACTACAGTAGCTAATGAAAGCAACTACGAGTTCAACTTCAAAAACGTAAAGGTAGCTAGAATACTTATCTAAATTACGCAAATAAATCCGTGCAAGAGGCAGGGGCCCTCTACCACCTGACGGAATCTAACTCCAAATAAAATCAACGCTTTCAAAACAACACTGTCTGCTTCATTAAAAGTGAAATAACTTGAACAGAGCACTCTGCGTCTTCAGAAATGTAGCACAAAGTCTAAGCAAAATCTAGAACAAAATCTAGCCTAGCTCTCGGTTTCCCAAGTGTTTATATAACAAATGTACATAACAAGACTTGCAACAATTTCAGGATCATTTTCTTTCCTTATCGAATTCACATTAGGACTCTTGAAGTGGCAATGTAAAAAGGAATAGGACATCTGGACTGAGACAGTCCTAATAGAAGTCTGCCTTCCTAAATGTGTTCCCACGTATCAAAACCATATCCAGAATCCATTTCTTCCTTCATGGTGAGAAACGAACAATGTAGATATGACGTGGATTATGCCCATATGCGGTTTTTCTTGAGAGGCCACCTGGAACATACCCAAATGTGAAGGCACCTGCAGAATTGCCGGTTAGCTATGGAATGTCTGCATTCTGCAACTAGTTCCGGTCAAAATGCTTTAAAATGGCAAAAATCACAAAACTTAGCAAGTCAGTCATGTAAATCATTCTAAAAGTAATTTTAACTAAATTCATTGATCAATTGGGTCTAGGATAGCAATGGACAAAGGAAAATGAGGTAAAGTAAGATGAAAGAAAGCACAATTTTGAGGCTCAACAGGTGCCCCACTGAGATAGAGCACCAATGGGCACTGGGCCCAATGTTAATTTCTCTATGGGCTCGAGGCCATAACTTCCTACCAGCGCCGACCCAAAATCATATTTTTTCGAGAGCCTGCTTGAGGAATGATCGACAAACGAAATGTTATTTACATGCCAAGGGATGTAATGACACTTTTAGCAAGGTATGACAATACACAGAAGTCACTGAAATAATCATCCAATGTTCGGGACGAGGATTGCAGGGGCGGTGACAAAATACTATGTAATATATGCCCCCTAAAGCATGAGGTCCAAGAGAGAGGGAGGGGTGAAATGATTTATGAGAACATGCCCAAACCAAACACCGCTGTCCGAAGACCTGCAAGAACAAGTACAACTGATATCTCCGATACATGTATATGTGGCATGGTCACAGCCATCCATAGTAGATTACATATAAAATAATATCCGAGGTATGGACGTAGCCATCCAGTAAGGAGGATCATCAAAATAGACTCAGGTATGGTCGTAGCCATCTAATCAGAAGAGTCATGCATATAGTCATGATAAACCAAATCGTCTCGTAGCTTGGATTTTATTAGAAAAAACCCAAGGTATTGTGCTCCATCTCAACCCAAACAAGTACAAATTCAAGCATGCAAATGGGTGACCTGAAGTCGAACATGCAAGAAAGTCGCCTAATTACCAGCCAATGATGAAAGCTGTTAATAGGCCCGAGAGAAACCACCAATAATGAAAATGGCTCTCAAGGTACAACTAGTACACTCCGCAGAATGTGAATAGTGAGCTGGAGTCGAATACCTGTGAAATCACTCGATCGAAGGCCAATGATGAGGACCTATCGTCAGATGAGAAGAAATCGCCTTTGAGGCATGCAAGCTCCAAGGTACCAGAAAGGAGTCTCTAGATAAGGTTTCTGGATAATGAGCTAAGGTTGACATGAAGTGATCTGGTTGAAGGAGGGCCATAATGTTTCCCACATCATAGGCACGAGACAGAGGAATAAGATGATAGTGAATCACGACCAAACAGAGGATCAGAGGTTGAAAACTGCAGAAGGAAGCTTCCCTTGAACATATTGGCGACACGACTCTGAAATTTCGTAGTATTTGACATCAAGGGATCTGAGGTCATGATGAGGTGGCAAAGAGTGGATGAGAGTTCAAAACAGATAACCCAAACCCATGGAGGCAAAAATGACGAAATGGGATGTCCCCAACTCGACACTAATTGCAGACAAGTGTCATGTTCAAGAGCGACATACTGCCGACACGACTAAGAACTGGTTCCATTTCCCCCCAGCATTTCTGGTGAGTACCCCAATTATTTTTGGATATAAGCTTCAAGGGGATAGCATATGCTTGTCATATAAGTTTGTCCTTCGAAAAAAATCCATCCTAGTACATTTTATGAGCCCTAGGAAGGAGGAACTCAGTTACATCATGGTGACGATTTCCGATGTCATGTAAGTTTTAACGAGTCTGACAAAGGAAGAAATTGACATCTTTTCATGTTTAGAAAGTTTTAAAATAAGAGGAAAAGAAAACTCCAGCAAGCCCCTTTTCGTAGGTAGTCTCACAGATCTGAAAAGGTAGAAAACCATATCTGAGAGAACCTCTTAGTCGCGATAGGCTAAGGCATTCCTTTTTCGTAAATAATTTGTCCCAGCCCGAAAAAGGGGTAAACGTATACTGGGCAGATGTTATTTCACAACCTTTAACGATTTCAAAACGACAAGAGTTTTGAAAATCTTTTCAATTTTTGAGAGTCAGAAAAGAGCTGAAAGATGACTCCAGGGGGTGATTTTTTCGTGTTTTTATCGAGTCTGAAAAAAGTAATAAAATACAACTCGTCACTTCATCGCCATCACGTTGAAGACCTGTTACTGCACAAGAAACACACGTAAAACCTTTTTTTCGAGATAAAATATTAAAATAATCAAAAAATATGCTCAAAAACCTAATTAGGGTTTCAAAAAGTTTATAAAATTAAAAAAGTTTTAAAAATAAATCAATTTTCACTTTTTACCTCTTGTGAGCATTTTTACCTTTTTCCATTGTGATCTTGGGGAGCTGGCAACGGATAATTTGGGAGACCAATCATGAATCCGTTTTCTTCAGGTAAGAGTTCTTATCCTTGCCTGCATTTTAAATCCAATTTCTCTGCCTAAATTTCAAGGTGGTTTGGTATGTCTCACCAAGACCAGACTCACCACTTCAAGAAAAAACTAAAAGATTGTAATTGATGGAAACCATAGGAACAAACAGGGAAATGTTTGTTCGACTAAACTCATTGAATGACTAGGGCCTCAACGAGTGACAAACTCAAAGGAAAATCCCTAGTGGAGTCGCCAATTTGTTGTCCAGGAAAATCCCCTTTTTGGACAAAGGCGATCCATCTAGCCCTAGGTTGGGTCTAGAAATTACAGGAACATACTAACACCTACCTTCCTAGATTTTAAATGAAATTCAGAGCAAGAAAGATGACCTACCTTGTTCTGATGCTATGTTTTCATCTTCTGTTGAAGCTTCTTGATCTATCGTTCTTCCTCAAGCTCTATACACACTGCTACCAATGCTCGATTACCTATACAGACCATCAAGACACCACGAAAAGCATAAAATCATGAAAAACGTAAAAAAATTACAACGTATATAATTGATCAAGGAATGCTATAAATATCATTATAAATGTAAACAAGAGTGGAAGATAAACATTAGTTTCATTTTATTATGATAAAGGCAAGGGGAGTTTACAACCAAGCCTTGATGTTGAGCCTCTCCTTCGACAGGCTTGTATCCAAGTGCGTTTGCAACACCCTCATACAAAAAGGTATAATATCTCACTATGTTTTTAACGCACAAAAACAATCACACTCTGCTCTATTCTCTTGAAGCTATAATTTCTTCTCCTCTCTATGATGATGCTTCTAACGAGCTAGCTAGCCAAGTCTCTAACTGAGGCAACAGAGGTGAAAGAGGTCTCCTTATATAAAAATGGAGGAGGAGAATATGGGCCCTCAAATAATGGGAAAAGAGCTTATCCTTTGGAGTAGTTCCTATTTCTTGGGAACAAGAAGCCCAAAGGGGAATTCCTCGGCCATTTCCTTAAAACAAAATTCCAGCTCGCCGCCTTGCGAAGCTTCTAGTCGTGGAAACTTTGTTTCTATTTTAAAAACTTTCCAAAATAGGATTGGCATGGGTCCAACATTAAGATAGAGAGATGATCGATGAAGGTCTTAGTGCAAATATCTGCTATCGGCGCAAGTCTAACACTGAGACAAAGCATTGACCTTGAAAATCAATTTTTTATAGGGATCTTATAGAAAAGTTGTAAAGGGAGATGAATTGGCAGACAAAGTGTGGTTCAGGGGTATGTGTTCCATGCTTGGGGAGTACACAAGGGTCACTGTATGGGTCCTCTAGGATCAAGGAATGGGGAGTACAGGGATAGTGATAAATTGTTGTGTAACAATCCTTTCACCTCACTCACTACCCCTGTTTTTCCCACTAGGGTTTTTAGCCTTGCAAACTGTCAAACATGGAGGGGGAGAGGAAAAATTATAAAAAAGGAGGTCAAGTGTCAAGGTATGAAATATTCAACACTCATGAGCTGATTTCATCCCCACTTGTCAAGCAAAGCTTTTAGAATGTAGGGTGATTAAGGTTTTGTGAGAAAATTCAAAGGATCAAATACCATGCCAAGTTGACAATCTTGTTTGCCACTAACCTTAGGAGAGATAAGGTCATGATTACAGGGGTAAGCTTCACAATCTCAACTGAGGCCATAGCTACAACTACAAGGATATAAAAAAATGGTGAAAAGTGGTTTAAAAGCCTAAAATTGGATGCGAAGAACTACAAAGATTTCATCAAAGGGCACTACAAAAAATCCATAAAGAAAGTGTTTCCTTTTGGTCATCTTCTTGACAAGTTTGCTCCATTGATGAGGGTAATTATGAAGTAATTTACTTGTGAGGTCAGATTTTATAGATTGTACAAGTACCATGTCAGGTTACTCATGCACTTCACAACGGTAAAACCTCTCAACCTACCCTACTACCTCTACAAGAGCTTGACCAAAATGTCAGAGAAGGTGAAACATAGAGAAAGTGATCATGAAGCCGACCTTTTTCATGGCGTCCTTATCAAAATAATTTTCTTGAACCAACTTGAAGAGAAGAACATAACTTGGGAGACATTCATTCAGTCTCATGTCTTTTTTCCTTCTGCTAGTCAACCTACTAGCAAAGGTACATCATGAGCTTCACCATCAGCACCATCCAAACAAATGGAGATTGGATCATCTAACATGGTTTCATTGAAGAAGAAATTTATGGTTGAGGTTACCAAAACATATCATAGAGGTAGGGGGCTTATGTTTTCTCCAAGCATTGTGAAAGGGGCCCCACCTACATCAACAGAAAAGAGATCATCACCACAACATGAGGCGCATTTGCATGATGGGGAGCCTATCCATTTTGACACTGAAAGGGAAGAATTGGAGCATAGATAATCAGAGCAGGTAATCATGGATAAATATGCTGAGATCATATAAATAAAGGACATCTTGTCTAAGGCTAACTTCATGATTTAATTCCTAGAGCAGGAGAACATGCAATTGAAGGTAAAGTAACTAATTTTGAATAGACATAAAGTTGATGCTAGTAATGAGGCTGTAAAGGGAAAATAAATAGTTGATATAGATGAGTCAGATGAGCATGAAGAGTAGGCTAGAAGGAAGAGGCCAAGAATTAGGGGAATTTTGAGGTCTAAAATGGGTCTCCTAAGGAAATAATAAAATAATAGCTAAACTAATAAAATTATATTAATGAATTTTCAATTCACTTTTCACACCACAATCCATGTAACTATAGTTAAATTCAATTCAAATTTTTTACCAAAATAGAATTAATAAAAAAATTGTATTGATGTGACTATAAATAAGAATGAGCTTTTTAAGAAAAAGTCATTATCACTGAACAACTAATGCATTTGTCTTTTGTACTTAAATAACTTAAAATAAAATATAAATATAAATTTATAAATTATTAATTATATTATATGCTATTAATTAATATTTATATTATTTAAATTGTATAATAACATGTAATTAATATACTATATAAAAATAATATAATATAATAAATGTATAGGGATATGCATTGTTTCTTTCAAGAAATATGAAATGAAAATAATATATTTTAATTCAAAAAGTGTGAAATGACATTTATTATGAGTACTTTACTTTGAATTTAAAAGTACTTATAGCACTACCATGGTTAACCATGAGTTTTTATCCACCATTAAGAATGTGACAAGTACCTTCAACTCAAGAAATGCTACCTTAACCATTAGGGATGACGTCATCCCCTAAAATGTGATTGGTTCTCATAAAGTGATTTTTGATTGTACATTTTCCTTAGTACTCCCATTTTAGACCTCAAAATTCCCCTAATTTTAATAGAGGCCTAAAAGAGCACTTCAGCAACAAAGAGAGGTATTTCCCCCCAAGGCACAAATGACAGTGGATGAGCTCACACTAGCAGATATTGAGCAAGGCAAGGAATATTGGCTTTATAGGGTCAATGGGCATTTGGAAAAGCTCTTGAAAAGGGCCAATAAGAACAATAAAATTCAGAGACACATGGGCATGCAATATTACAAGAGAAATTAGGTCTCTTAGGCAAAAATCAAGTAGTTGAAGGCAAAAATCAAAGAAACCCTAATGGAGGAAAAGGAGAAGGGAAAGTTGGATTTTCTAGATGATGTTTCCCTCATAGCTTAGAATTCCATCTGAGTTATTCATAGAGCAGGTTTGGTGAAAATTTGAGCAAGTTTTGAGAGATTTTGGAAATTTTGAAAATGTTTGGAAATTTTCGCTATTTTTGACACATTCATAGGGTTAAAAACACAATGTGGCCCATGTTGTGCTTTTTATGGGAGCCACCAAATGAAAAAAAATTTGCATTTTTGGATTTTTTATGAGTTGTACATCACTTCTAGACCCAGGGAGCACATTTTTAGCAAGATCTGGAATGTGAAAAGACCTAAAAACCACTGAAAAACCACCTTTTCGCCCTATTTTTGAGCAGTACACTGCATTTTTGGAGTACCTTTGGGAGAATCCATTTTTGAGGGGCTAGGAGCAATCATTTTCAGTTCTTGAGGACTCTATCATGTAGCCAACAGGAAGAGTTATCTCCATCAACTTTCAGATCATCATTTGGACCTTGGGAAGGCCTCCAAAACTCATTTCTCCCAATTTCGTTGCGTTTTCTCCTCGCATGCTACACTTTTGCCTAAATTTTCTACGTTTTTTCTTGAATGTCAATTTTATAAGTTGAATTGGTCTAGATTCGACATCCATTGATGTAATTAGTCACTTTTGATGTTTTTGTGTTGTATTTTCTCTGTTATAGTATTTTATAAATGATATATATATTCTCTTTCCATGCCTTTCTTTCCTAAGTGATCTTCCTAAAAGTTTGATAAGAATAATTATTCATAGCTCTGTTTTGTTTGGGAACGTCATTTCATGTTTATTTCCTTCAGTTTTAATGAATTATTGATGCATTCTCATTAATATCCTCTCCACTCTTTCAAACCCTACACTACATCGAAAAAACCATAAACCCATCATTAAAGCATTGCTACCTTGCTCCTTTATATATTTGCAGCTGTAACCCTTTGATACCTAGAACTAGATACCTAGTTTTCATCCCTGATCCAGTAGAAAAGCCATCCATTTTTCAAAACCCTAGAGCTTACCTAACTAGCTTAAAATATACTCCTCATCCAGTCAAGTCCTCTGGCTATGATTTCACAGAGAGAGCCTTCTCTGGTTTGGTAGGGCTAGCTACTAAAATGAAAGTTTGGTTTGAGGTTACCTCCATTGACATCCTTTCATCAGCCTTGCGACGTTGTGGAGGCTAACAGGTCCACCACTCCATGCCATATTATCGAGTGGAAAAAGTTTCTAATGGGGGAAGAATCAACAAAATGATTTTTATGAGCTAAAACAATGGGTCAACTGCCAATTCTTATATTACCAAACTTGTAGATGTCTTTCAAAGTGGAGACAGATGTAAGTGGTTATGCCATGGGAGAAATATTAATGCAATGAGGAAGGTATGCATGTTATCATTTCAGAGTAGGTAATGGGGAAATTCTCTAATACCATACCTATGAAAAGGGGTCTATGCCTCGGTACACGTTTTTAAACTGCCGAAACATTGTCTTATGGGAAAGGAGACCATTATCCACATAGATCACTAGTTGCTATAATATCCGCAACCCCAGAGTAAGTTATGGTAAACCATGTATTAAAGATGGATGGGGTTCTCACATAAATTTCATATAGTTATCAATTACAATAAGGAAAATACAAATATATTAAAAAATATTCTTCTAAGGCCACCTAAATACAGAATCACAACTTTTGGAATTTTAATGTAAATGGAGGCTTTCACTCATGGTGCATACAAAGAGGCATACACAAAATATGAAGACTTCAAGGAGGGTTTTTAACAACTATAGGGCCAAATTCATGTATAATATGGTGACAAATAAACTGATTATCATCTCTAGAATAGGTTATTCTATTGGTCGGACAAGATTTGTGTACCTGAAGGCGAGAAACTACAACTTATCAAAGAGACTTACACCTCCAAGGTTGGATTTTTTTTTTTTGGTTTTGGAAGAAAATTGGCAATTTATAGAGATAATATGTATTGGCCCACAATGAAAGAAGATATAACATGACATATTAGAGGATGTATAATTTTTTGTATCATCAAGCCCAATAAGAGGAAGCAACATATATACCATCCCTTTTCGGTACTTACTAGACCTTTGGAAATCATTTCCATAGATTTTTTGGGAGGTTTACCAACAACCAGGAAGGGACATGACTAATTGTTTGTGGTAGCTAATAGGTCCAATAATACGTACGTTCTCACGACTCATAAAAATACCATAAAATGACAAGAAACAAGAAAATTATTCTTTGAACAAATTTGACGTAATTTTTAACCTTGCATAGATAATACTACAAACACATTCTCACTCAAATACAAAATATTAAATGGAAAACACGTACATTAACCTATATTTTATCATGTAAACCTAGAATTGGGAAAACCAACAATATTCTTTTCAATATATTCTCTTTACAAAGCTACAATATAATACGTATATGTCGTAGCATTCACAAACCCCTAATCCATGAACCCTGGATTAGGATACAACCATAGTTACTTTGACAAGATATAAAAAACCATGGGAAAATTCACCATCCCTTGAAAACCACTAAAATAGAAAACCATACAAAATGAATGGAAAAAAACACCTATTTTTTTTTTAGACACTACCCCAAACCTTGTGCAAGGGGGTTACCACCCCTTGGATACCCCCTAAATTGGGGGGGGGGGGGGGGGGTGTTGGTAGCCCCCCAATGAGAATTTTAGGTAGATCCATTCACATATACTATTTCTAGAATCAAATAGGATTTTAGGACAACCAAGGATAGCAAAGGAAGTTGGAAAACGATACGTCAAGCTACGAGATGATGATAAATTTATTGTAGTAACAAATAATGAATATGGCCAGGAAGGGAACTATGATAATAGAAGATAATTCCTCAACTCTTCTCTTGCTTCATTATATTTCGTAATATTGAGAAAGCTACTATATATTGATAGTTTTAAAGCATATGAGTGATGGAAATTCAAGATATTAGATAACTACAATGGATATGGACTAGAAGGAATATTAAAAGTGGTGCAATGTGCATAGTAAAATGATTGAGCATATATAATATGTTTATAGGTTGAGAGTAGTTTGTTGGTATGTATGCAATGGAGGAATTATTATGGTTAAATATGGTAAATTATGGTTTACATAATGATTATAAGGTTGATAACATGGTTGAAGATGTTGATGGCACTGTTGCATATAACAATCTTATGCAGAAAGGAGGAGGACGATAAAGTTTTTACCAAGAGGTTGGAGAAAATAGTATGTGAGCCTTTATAACATACCAATTTTCTAGATAGTATGGAATATTTTGATGAAAACCATGAAGGTATGGATTTAGCGTGATTATGTTGCATATATGCTAAAGGAAATTTAGGTAAGAAATCCCTCAGTCAAGATTTGATATCTAAATTGATATGTTTATGTGATTCAAATGCATTTATGTGAATGATATCCCACTTGGTGTGGTAAAAGAAAAAAATATTGGACATATGAAATATTTTTAACCTTTTTAACATATTTATATGAGAGAAAATGACATGTAAAGTTGTGCTGGTTACTAGATAATTACTAAATCTTGTGAGAGTTATAGTCATGCTATATAAGTGAATGCTAGGAGAGATAGCCATGTGTTGGACCATAATGTTGTTGGATATGGAAAGAATATAACACTAATACAAGTATTCAATGGTCACCCTAAATTTATTGGTATCATGGATGGTCAATCTCTTGGCAACATTGGAAGCAACTTTAGAGAGGAATGTTTTTTTATGAGGAATTATAAAGAAGAGAAAGGAAATGCCTTCTAGTATGCTTTAGATCACCTATAGAGAGGAATGATTTTCTGAGGAACTATAAAGTAGAGAAAGGAAATTCTTTCTTGTACACTTGCGGGATTATTTAGCGAATTAAGGGTGTATACTTAGCCTTGAGTTGAATATGAAGGTGTTTAGATGGTCAAGAAAGTATTGGGTAGGTGGTTCGATGATGTGGCAAAGCATTGTCTAGATTGTTTAAGTAATCACGGTGGAATAAACAACATAAGAATAGGGTATTATTTAATCAATTCATTAATGCATTGAATAGATGTGAATTAATAGATTCTGTAAATGTGCATGTTGTGGTTATGCACACCTATATGTTGTCATATATTCTTGGATGCATTTCCTAAATGCATGATTGTGTCATATATCGTTGCAGATAATATTTTAAGAGTTGAAATGATGGAAATGTTGCTAAATAATGAGTTTTTAGATAATTTCATGAGCTGTTGTGGATGTAGTGAAAGAGTTGCATGCCAAATGTAGTCATATGTTGTTGCACTACATGAAATATCTATTCAGAGAAAAAATTTACAAGAAATGAATGTCTTGAATATGGCATTGAAAGAAAGCCATAAAGAAGACAAGGATTATTTCCCACAAAAATGAAAGCTAAATACTATGTGGAATTTCCTATATTAATTGGAAATCTGATTGCTATATAGTTATTTTAGAAATTATCTCAAAGATAAAGAGATGAAACATAATATTTGTTTGATTATGTTTATTTTATAGTAGGATGGAAGAATCATAGATAATTTTGAATATGGGATATGAGTTAGTAAAACCCAAAATTCTTGATATGGTGATGAGTTAGTAAGAGAGCACATCTTCGGGGAAAGACTAGAAATAGACCTTATTGAACACACTAATGTATAGTAGGATGGTGAATCTAAATTTTAAGGATAAGATAATATTATTATAACTTGGAAGGATTGGGAAGGACATTATGATAGTAATGGGACCTTATCCTAGATATCTTGTTACATGTGAATTTTTTTGAAAGATAGATCCCTTGAGGGA
The DNA here is from genome assembly GCA_034641835.2 of Pinus albicaulis. Taxonomy (NCBI): domain Eukaryota; kingdom Viridiplantae; phylum Streptophyta; class Pinopsida; order Pinales; family Pinaceae; genus Pinus; species Pinus albicaulis. The sequence goes on along the minus strand of CM076584.1, from coordinate 1,023,842,165 downwards.
TTATTTAGTGGAAAAGGGAATGCTTGGCCTTGGAAGGGAAAAATGTTCCAAGGAAGGGGAAAACTAAGGGTGTGTAAAAATAAACCACAATGTGTTGAATTTTAAACCATGGTTACAAACTTGTAGATAAATAATCATACAAATAAGTGCAACTAAAGAGTGAAAAAATAATTGTGTTTTTGCATAAAGGGACACTGTGGACAACATTAATCCAAAAGGGGGAGCAATGTTATACCCTCCATTAAAATATTATCATAATGTGTAAGTATATGGTAAGTAAGTAATTAAATTACCATTTCATTATATTTGAATTGGTAATATAATTAATAAACTCTTAAACAATTTCACTTGTGGGCTTATAACTAGTTAGGAGCACCATAGTGGAAATGAAACAATGAAAGGAGAAATAAAGGAGTCAATAAAATGAAATTTTATAACTAATTTCATGTAATTTTCCCAAGCCTTCATATCATGATCTAGGTGGTTATTGGTGGCCACCCACCTATTCCACTTAGAACCACATCATTGTTTCTTTCAGTTTCCTTAACTGTAGCACAATTTCAGTTTCCTTAATTATAGCACAATTTACTATTTTTGGTAAATTTTCGGGTCATAAACTTCTAGAGCTATTTTCAGTCCATAATCGACTTTTTTTGGAAAAAAAGCAGATATATATTTCAAACGAGGCATCGTATGCATCAAACGGATATCGTATGCCAAAGTTATGACCCCATGAAGTTGATGTACCAATTTACCCCAACGAGGCTCACAATTTTGGTGCTTCATCTCCTAGGGTTAGGTTTTTGGATGTTTAGGGTTTTCCATTTTTTCTCAAAAATAAATAAGCCTTTGAGCCTCATTGGAACACAGTTAAGATACATGTAGCCATGACATCTCTTCTTAAAGTAAAACTGCCATCGTCCGACCTAGTTTATTTCCATTCTGTATGTAAGCATTTTTCAGTTCATTGATATTAATGAAATGAAGATTTATTTATGATTTTATATGTGTTTATGTTTATATATATATATATATATATATATATATATATATATTCTGTTGCATTATTCCATAAGTTTGGATCAATGGTATCATAACAATTTTCTCCTTCTCTATTTTTCTTTGCATGTCCCCAACGAGGTCGTGGTATAAGGAGTTAGGGCTCAAAATGGTTGAACCATTTGAAGACCAACCTTGCAAACCTTGACGACCTCCCATTGAGGAAGAAAAGAAAGACGAGGGAGTAGGATATCATTTCAAAATATTTCTTGAAGAATCAATTGAGCGATAGAGGAACGCGATGATGGATAAATTTTCCCAGATCCTTCAGCAGATGCCCACAGATGACACATCTTCATCCAGTAGCCACTCTGGAGGAGCCACTTCCTTCAAGCTACAAGTAAACTTTGACATTCCCATATTTTAGGGATAGATAGATGAAAACACCATAGATATAAGGTTAAATATGTTGGAAGGATATTTTTCAGTTCATGATTTTTCCAATAGGTAAAATATTACTTTTGCATTCCTCAAAGTCGCCCCCCATGTCAAAAACTGGTGAGAAACCTACTGCGAACATAGGGACGAGAGAGAACCCTCACTGTTTTTAGCCACACCCACTTGGAATTATTTCCGAGACACCATCAAGGAATAATATGACTCCTTGGGGATTTATGAGAATGAGTACATACAGTGGAGTATGCTGTAGAAGCAAAGGGATCAAGATGTGCACGAGTTGAGTATAAAATATTCTAAGAAATATTTGGTGTTCAAGTATGGTAGTTATTTTCAATAATAAATTCAAGAGGAAATGGAGTTCCTAGACATCTCCTCGATTGGTGCAACATATCGATATGCTGCCAAGATTGAGCATAAATTTAAATAGAAGAAGCAAGACTTTGGATATGTGAATCTGAAGTAAGGGAAAGGCGCCCCCAAACCAAAAACAAATGAAAAATCCAAGGCAAGTGTTATAACATCATTTATCACCTCTATTTACTTGATGAATTGTGCATTGGCCTTGGGCAACCCTTCCATTCAGACTTGATCACACTTCTTAAAAAACAATATTTAAAATTCATACGTGACTATGCCTAGCTTTTTCAGCGTGCAGACGCGAGTCCATCTGTAGCTAACCCGTGTATTCTATTTAAAATATTAAAAAATATACAGTTTCCCTATTAATGAGGTGGGGTTTATGGTTTTTTCCTTTAACTTAACTACCCCAGCCAGTGGCCTAACTGTTCCCCGATTGAAAAAACTAATTTGAGGAAGTATAAATACAACTCAAGGGAATGGCCTAAGAGAGAGGAGAGAGAATGATATTGATATTATAGCCCATTAGAGCCCTGATCAGGTCTAATATTTCCCTATACCTCCTACACTTCCCAGGTTCAGGAAACCCTTGTTTCCTTTTGATGATCACCCCCATTCTATGTGACATCCTTTGTGCACCATTTATGGAAGAAGCTTTGTGAGGCCAGGGCTGGATGAATCTGGAGGATGGTTTTGCTCAAGGCTGTGGCAGATCTCAAGTGATTTCTCCACTTTCTATTTAAATATTATCAATAAAAGAAGTACTGTCCTGTTCCTGATGTCTTTGTGTTATATTTCTCCTATACATGTTGAATGATATTGAATGATTTATTTCATGTTATTTTTATGAGATTACATATGCTAACATGCTGACATCTAGGACACATATGCTTTGCAATTAGTTTGTGTGCTTTGAATTGAATGATTTACAGGTTCTAGATCATGAGGAGTAGTAGAGGGTTTGTACCCTAGGGATCGACCTCAAACGAAGGACAAATGGGTAAGTTCCACTATCCTCATTTTTCTAGTTCAAGCATAAAAACTGATAATTAGAGTACTTCTTGTGATGATATGCCATCCGCTCTGTTAGGTCCCTCAACCCAAGCCTTAGGGTAGCTTTTCCCGTAACAGAAATGGCGGCTCCGCTGGGGATTACATCTGTTTAATTCCTAGTTTGGGTTGTTTTGATTTGTCTTGTGGGATCCCTGACAGTTTAATCACTTTTTTATTCTAGTAGGTTCTTTTACCATCCAGGAAGAAGTACCAACCTTGTGGATAAGGCCTGGGTTTTTATTTTTTCCTTATTTCATTTTCTATACGCTTCTTCATCTATACAAAATCACGTATACCTACTGTTTTCTCCAAAAGAACCCGCGTATATGTGTGTTTATTTTGATACAGTGACGTATACACGCGTGTTGCACACAACGAACTCACATATGCCCAGTAAATTTTGAAAATTTGAATTTTAAGGCCCTGTAAGTCTTGCTTGTCTATGGTTGGTCATACCTATGGAACCTTTTAGGTGTCTGGACTGTGATTCTTGTGGCTGTATGTCAGTTCCTCTCTTTTTCAAGTGAAGACCTAGTCATTTTAGGGTTTTTTCTGTTTGGTGAAGTCTCAGTTGTGGCTGTAGCACTAAGGCTTATTTATGGAGTTCTTGGCTGTTATGACCATTCAGAGCAGTGAGCCCTTGTCTATTTGCTCATTTTTTCCTTATGCATTGCTTCGCCTTTTTGTTTTTCCTTCTTGACTTCTTTTGTTTTCTTGTTTCTTGGGATTAGCTTTCTAGTGAATCTTGAAGTTTCCTTTTCTTGGTTTCTTGAAGTTTTTGTTTGTTGGAAGGTTGTGCTACTGTTTTGAGTTAGTTTCTTGGGTCGGTTACTTCTTCTTTTTCATTTTAGTCCCACTACAAAAGTAGCATAGTTGTCTTGTGCATTTGGAAGTATCCTTGTTGGCTCATTTTCTTTATTTTGGACCTTTTGTAGTTTTATGTTTGTCTCATTGAAATTTTCTTTTTTTCCTTAAAAGAGAAAAGCCAAGAAAAATTTTTGTTTTCTATTGCTTTTGCTTTGGTTTTCATCCATTTCAAAGCAACTTGCTAGTTTCTTGTTTTTGGTTCATTTTCTTGGCCTCGAAAGGAGTCCTTGTTTGGATTTCTCTCTTTTATATCAAGTTTGTTTTGGCATCATTATGTGCAAAGGAGTTCCTGTTGGGACTTGCCTCTGCTTGCCTGTTAAAGTGATCGAACCAATATTGTTTAGAAACTCTTTTCGCTTCCTTAGTGAGTAGTCCTAGGATTTTCATATCATTGGTAGTTTTTGCATTAGTTGCACTGAAGCATTTTAGTCTTTTTGATAGTTTTCCAAAGTGTGTTAAGAGTGATAATTGAAAATAAAAAACAAGTTTTTGTTTGTTAATAGCTTCATAGAACCCATTTAGAAATAGCTTTTCATTGAAAGAAAAACATTGCATCTTCATGTAGTAGGTTTTCATTGATTTATTTTGCGTCGAAAAACATCATAAGTTTCATCTCCATCTACCTGCGACTTAAGTAACAACCATTTAAAATGAAGCATTAATTAAAATTAACTAGAAAGTTTTTTGTATTGTCATTAATTATACACCAACAAGTCTAGGTCATAAGGCATTGGAATAGGTGAGTGGAGAGTTAACTCTCCAAGGCCACTCAAAATTGTCAAACATAGAAATTTGATAAATGAGTGAAATCCAATTCTGTTAAGTGGACCGGGAAATATCTACCTCCAGAGAGTTAAGCGCGAGGGATAATGAAGGCAGACAAGAGATATACCCCCTCTCCTATTTGCTGAATCTTGACCTAAGACCGTTCCACCCGGCTGTCGATACAGATTGGTGCCCTTAGTTGCCTTTCCTAGGGACCACATAGGTGATCCCAAGGGAGAATACCTGTTGTACCTGAAGCAGATGTTGTATCACTTTCATTAGTACTTCTTGAGGGTGCCCTTGTGAAACTCGGGTACTTGGACTTGAAAAGGTTTTTGTCAAGAGGTCATTGCAACTGTTTTTGTTACCTTCGCTAGTAGGCATGGGGTGTAATTACCCTAGAGTATTTTCGGAAGGTCCTTTTATTTTCTTTCTTGTATTTTGGTGTCCGGTCCTAATCACCCAGAGCGGAAATACCTAAAGGCCGCTTGATTGTTGTATCTTAGGGACTTTTGATAGATTGTTCTTTTTGCTTCTATATTTCCATAGATTCTTAATTTTTTGAGTCTAATTAATCTCATAATTATTAAAAGTGGTTGATTGATCACCTCATCGATTGAGGAGGCTTCATGGGCTTTCTCTAGCGAGTGCCGAGCCTTCTTCAAGAAGGCATAGGAGTAATTCAGTGGGTGATTTTCATACAATAGTTTCGAACTCAACAGAGATTGATCCTCCATATGGGGTTGTTGCTTCTGGAGGTGGTCCCAAAACTACTGGTATTATAAAGAGGAGTAATCCACTCATCTCTAGAGTCTTTTTTCCGGCAGAAGAGGTTGAAGTAGAAGATTTTCCCCAACCTCTAGGTACTCCTTCATCTTCTCTTCCTGCCATTTTTCTAAACATTCTTTTGTACGTTGGGCCTGCGTCTCAGAGGCTAGCTAGCCCCTATTTTCATCCCTTTCTTTTGATGGCCATGGCTGGGAACACAACTTCAGCTATGAGCCCTGCAAGTGTGCATACTCCTCTTTCAGTTTAAGGAGGAGGTACTATTTCCATTTCTAAAATCACTTCTAGTGGTTTTATGTTTGGCCCTTCCTCTATTCCGTCTACGAGTGGGGGAACCCAATCACTTTCTTCTCATTCTGGCCCCTTTTCTTTTGGAATTCCATCTAGTGCGATTCCTTCTGTCTCCTTCACCGCTGCTTCAGCTGTCTCCATGTTTATGCCTTTTATGGCTAGTGGATAAACTTCATTTTAGGGTTTCCCCTTTGGAAGTGGGCACATTCCTCATTCAAACCCTTCCTTAGGATCTTTGCCTTCCACCTCTAAAAATCAAGGATTCAATCCTTTCATCGGAGGTCAAAGCTCTAATGCTTTTTCAGGCTGGAATCCTGTTTTTACAGGGTTAGGAGTTGGGAGTCAGTTTTTCTTTGGTCAGCAAGGGAATGTTCCCTTCCCTTCGATAGGTGATTCTCAGAGATTTTCTCCATTCACCAATGCTTGGAACCCTTACCAAGGAGTTTCTTCTTAATTTTAAAACTTATGTTGGAGGGAATATCGCTGTTTTTAGTAACCCTACGATGGGAGGGGGTCCTTATCCGAATGTTGGGTCACAAGGTTTCTCTTATGGCTTAGCATTTTCTATGAAAAATATCTCGAAACCTAGTGCCTCAACAAATACAGGGTATTATTTTCAAAATGTTTGGAATCATTCCTATGGGGGATGGATTTCTCAATTCCTCCACGCTTACCTTTCCTGGAAACTTTAATCTTTCCAGATCTATCGAAATTGACAAATGATCCTATTCGGTATAGTTCAGGTTGGCCTCCGGTCCCTACTAAAATTCCCTCAAACATTCCCAAGTTTGAAGGTAAGACCGGTGAGGATCCAGCTGACCATGTCACCACTTTCCACTTATGGTGTTAGTCGAACTCCCTTATAGAAAATTCTATTAGGTTGAGTCTATTTCAACGAAACCTAACTGGGAATGCCACAAAATGGTACATTGAGCTGATAGGGGGAAATTTTGCTACTTTTGGTCAGTTGGCTACTATGTTTCTGAACCATTTTCAGCTGCCTTTCCATTATGATGTCGAGACTGATCTCTTGGCCAATTTCCAGCAAGACAAGGCAACTCACATTTCTGATCATATTCAAGAATGGAGGATAAGGAAGAGGCTCATCAAAGCCAAAATTCCAAATGAGTTCCTTCTTGAATGGTTTCTTAAATATTTGCAGCCAGAAATCTCAAAGGATGTATCCCTTTCAGGCATATTTTCTAAGGAACAGACTATATTTAGGGCTCAACAATTAAACTGATCTATTCTCAGCCTGGGGTCCTTAATAAATTTTTTCTGAATTATCCTCATTCCAAGCTAGATTTAGCCAAAATGAAGCCAGGTCCTCATGCTGACAGACTTATCGGTATGATTGATAGTGGCAAGGCTAACCTACTAAATCAATTGCAACAATTGTCTATACAATCTGATCCTTCTGGTTAGGCTACGCCATCGGTGTCGACTCCTTCTCAACTCTTGACTATTAATGTTGTCCAGGCTTATAACCCCAAAGGAAATCAAGAATCTGATGGGAAGAAGAAGGGACATAATAATAAGAATAAATACAAGGATGGGAAGGGAACTGTGAAAATATCCAACGATCATGTTAAAAAGGGTAAGAGGGACAATAAGAAGAAGGTCAAGTTTCCATGAAATTTGTGCACCGGAGACCATCTTACTCACCTCTGCCCGAAAATTCAGGATACTCAATTCTTGTTAGCTCAGTAGGGTTCTTCTAGTTCCTAGGTTGTACTGACAAACCATTTTCCCCAAGGGCAACAACTTCTTTCTGGTGCGAATGTGAATACTGGAGCTCCCTCTGGGGGCAACCAGGAGGGGAAAAATTCTTAAAATGTATATATGATGAGTGCTCACGCTAATATCACTATGAGATCTCGTGACTATGGCAAAGCTGAGTCTTCAAAATCTAAAGGTTATCCTAGTAATTCTGAGCCACTCCATATCGAGAGGCCTGCAGCTAAGCCTATACCTCAGATGCCGAAAGGGTCTACAAAGCGTACAATGATTAATCGTAATGCCAAGGCTGCCCAAAACTACTCGATTGTAGAATATATGGCTCAAAGTCCTTGTGCCATGTTTGCGTTAGAGTTACTCTAGTTGTTCCCAACACAATGGAGTGCATTGCTCACTGCCATTGGGGCTGTTGATCCAAAAAATTATCTTATGATCAAATTTGACATGTTGAATTTTAAAAAGAGACTTCCTCATCATATGGATTTTCAGAAGTCTACATATCAGAAGATCAATATATTTCGAACAGTAGTCGATGAGGGTGCTTCCACATGTGTGATGTTTATCTCATGTTGAAAGCCTATTGGATATCCTTCAGCTGTCCCTTAAGCTAATCTTCTGACTGCATTTGATGGACATTCTCACAGGCCACATGGAATTGTTCTAGCTTTAGCCATCTGTGTTGGGGGTAAAATCATCAATATTGAGGTCGAAATAGTTGATGGAAATTTATAATACAACCTTCTGTTGTGGAGAAATTGGATTTATGAGATGGATGCTATTGCTTCCTCATTATTTCACATCTTGTGTCTTCCCCACGAAGGGAGGATTTTCATTGTTGACCAGATGGAATCTTCTCCTGTAGTTTCAAATGCATCTACTGACTCGACTATACCCTTGGTGAATGACACCCTAACAACCTGTTGAGAATTTTGGGGTTGGAATATATACATCGTTGATGGGTACTTTTGATCTTCTGCCTCCTTCGGTTCATATTCATGCTATCTCATCCTCCAATTTTCCTACTCGAAGAGAGTTCTTTCGAACTCATTATTTTTTGGACCCCTTGACCTTGACTTCCCCTATCTCCACATTAGAGGAAAGTCAAGTGGGTGGAATGGAATTTAATATTTCTGTAGCTGAGATTGCTTTCACTCCATTCTAGTTTCTCTTTCACCAGAGGAGTTGGATGGAGATGTGGCTCTGGCTTGGACTCTTAGTTCATCTTCTGCTCAGGATTTCCTTGATACCACTCTTACATTTGAAGAGGCCATCCTTGAAGAAATTACTGGTGTGTAAATACCGTGGGATGATTTTCATCATCGGTCCTATTTTCTACCAGGCTTGTGAGAAGTTGAAACCAGTTTGTCTAGTCTTCAGTCTTCTGGTTCGGTTCACCCAGTCCTGAACCCTTAGCACCAACACAGGTTTTTGCTGAAGGGAACATGGTTATCATTTCTGCTACTACCCTGGTGAACATCTCTAGATATCCCAACATTATTGAGAATGTATTCATTGGAGCATAATGTTGTCCTAAAGAGATTCAAACTTACACCGATCTCTTTCGAGAATTTCAGGATGTGTTCTCTTGGTCTTATGAGGAAATGCCTGGTATAGATCCATCTATTGTCTAGCATGAGATCAAGACTTACAAAAATGCTAATCCTATTCGGTAGAAGCTTCATTCGGTCAACCCGAGGAAGGCTGAAACTATCGAGGTTGAGGTTGAGAAGCTGCTAAAGGCGAGTTTCATATACCCTGTTATGTTAACTGAGTGGGTTTCAAATCCAGTTCCCATGGATATGAAACAAGGAACGATTTGAGTTTGCATTGATTTCAGGGATTGAAATAAGGCATGTAAAAAAGATAAATACCCCACACCGTTTATAGATCATATTATTTATGAGTGTGTGGGGAACAAGATTTTATTTTCATGGATGATTTCTCAGGATATAAGCAGATCACTACCCGTCTTGAAGATTAGCATAAGATTTCTTTTATTTGCCCCTGGGGTACATTTGCTTACAAAAAGATGCCTTTGGCATTAAAAATGCTAGAACTACATTCCAACGGGCTATTTCTTATGACTTCCATGACATAAAACATATTGTTGAAGCATATTTGGATGATTTAGATGCCCGTTATCGAAAGAGAATTGATCATCCTTCACACCTTCACCAAGTTTTTTAACGGTGTCGTTATTATAAGATTCAATTGAACCCTAATAAGTGTGTTTTTGCAGTCACATCTAGTTGGTTGTTGGGATTCATCATGTCTACGGAAGGGATTTGGGTAGATCCCTTCAAGGTTGAGGCAATACTTCAGTTTCCTCCCCCGTCTTCAATTCTTCAGCTTCAAAGTATACAAGGTAAAGCCAATTTCTTACGGATATTTATTGTGAATTATGCCAAGGTTATGAAGGGATTTATGAGGGTTTTTAAAGAAAGGAATTCCATTCTTCTGGGATGACTTTTCTCAATGCTTTGAAAAAGGCATTGACCTCTGCTCCATTATTGAGTCCACCTGATTATAGCAGAGACTTCCTTTTGTATCTCGCTGCAGCTGAATCTACCATTGCTATGGTTCTGGTTTAGGAATATGATGCTCTTTGCGAGCATGTTGTTTACTACCTTAGTCGAGGCTTGGTGGTTCTTGAACTCTGGTATTCCCCAATTGAGAAATTAGCTTTGGCATCTGTTCATGCTGTTCAACGGCTCAAGCATTATATCCTTCTTCACAAAACTTCTGTTTTGGTAGTAGTTAATCCATTTCAATTTGTTCTCAGTAGGTGAGTGATTGGGGGAAAATACAATCGATGGATTATCATTTTGCAAGAGTTTGATCTCGAATTCCTGTCTGCCAAATCCAAGAAATATTTGATATTTGGGGAGTTGATTTCTGAGTTTCCAGTGGAGATGAGATTGTTTATGAAGATTTGTTCCCTGATGAACATATTTTCCTCATTGCAAGAGTTTGATCTCGAATTCCTGTCTGCCAAATCCAAGAAATATTTGATATTTGGGGAGTTGATTTCTGAGTTTCCCGTGGAGATGAGATTGTTTATGAATATTTGTTCCCTGATGAACATATTTTCCTCATTTATTCACAGGATCCTTGGTATGGAGATCTCATTGTTTATCTCCATACTGTGAAGTTTCCATTAGCTTTTTCGAAATATGAGCTCCGAAATTTGCGTCACTTATCTAAAAGTTATATGATTATCAGTGACACTCTATATCGTCGTGGGGTCGATTTTATCCTTAAATGCTACTTGAATCTTAAAGAAGCTGAGGTTGTGCTGAATGATTGCCACAGAGGATTTTGTGGTGGTCATTTATCTAGGCTTGCTACAACCCAAAAGATATTACGAGCATGATACTTTTGGCCCTTGATTTTCAAATATTGTGTTGAGGTGGTCAAAAAGTGTCATCCTTGTCAATTCTATACTCGGAAGATGCGTGCTCATCCAGCTCCGCTCTTTCCTGTTGTCATTGTCAGTCCATTCAAAAACTGGGGTATTGATTATACTACTTGTAACCAGCCTTCAACAAAGGGTCATAAGTATATTATCGTAGCAGTAAACTACTTTACGAAGTGGGCTGAGGCTATGCCTACTTTTGCGAACGATGGTGAGACAACAGCCCTGTTTCTATTCAACCAAGTCATTTCTCACTTTGGTATCCCAAAATATATTGTCACTAACTGTTAGTTCCCAAATCCACCCTAGGCTGAAGTAAGGCAGAAAAAGGACAACACCAAACCACGCTCAGCCTTGTAGCTAGCCCTACGAGGACAGGAGAGGGCTCTCTCCAGGTCAATCTCAATGAAAATATTTAAAGGGGCTTGAGATGACTAAAAAAAAAACTGATCTTAGGCTAGATAAACAAATAGGAGGGTTTTATTTTGATTTTTTGAGATTTTGTTGGAAAAAGGGAAAAACAATTTTGGGCTTGGGGATGAGGCCAAATTCTTGCAGAGTTCAAGTTGGGGCAGGGAAGGCAATGAATTTGATGTCTTAGATTCAATGAATGGATAGAAAATACTGCTAAGGATCTGAAGAGGGCAAGAAGGTGCAAGGATCCTCTTCAAATTGAAGAAAACATATAAAACTAAACAAAATTTTAAGGCAGAGCACCAACAAACTAATGAATTCTACCTTAGTTACTCATTTGTTTAATTCAGAAGCAAAGAGAAGGGAAATGGCATACATAAACATCAATGAAACTTACAGATACATGAATAAAAACATCATCAAAACTCAGAGCCACAAGGATCCCAACAAGTGCTGCAAAACTCTGGTCTTTCCTTTGCCAAAAATCTGAAATGAATATACAATGAGGTGCCAAACTATTCCCAAGTATCCAACCAGTCCAACCTTTGAAAATGACTCAGAAAATACATGATATAGACCAGCCAAACCCATTCCCATGCCTCTAGGGGTCGAGCTCATCCTTCTAGGAGCTGTTTCAACCAATTCTAAACATGGAACTGAAATCTAGGCAGCCAAACAACTTACCTCTATAAGGAAGGAAACTGATTCATTCATTTAATTTTCACTTTTTAGTGAATGAATCCTCTAGAAAAGGTAAATATATGTCAAAATTACATCATGGTTACCAAATTACATCATGATAGATCAATCATCACATGAAAGAGTAAAACTAGTCAAAACTAGGCGAATTTCTGAGCTGAAGAGTGAAAATGAGGCAAAATTTCTCTATGCGTCGCGCTAAAAAACTCAATGCATCGTGCCACTTTGGACCTATTTTTGGGGCACTTCCTGAAGTCCAAATTGAACTCATGGAAATAAGCTGGAAATATTAGTGAGTCTAATTTCCAACTCAACTATAATTTTTCAATTTGGAGTTCATTTGACCTATCAAAAATCAAATCTCCCAAGACTAGTCAAAATGTGCAAAATGAGGTTGCCTCAAGGCGCAGTGGCCGTTGTAACTACTGGGTTGTCTCTCAACCCGATAAGAGCTCATACGAGCTCATTGAAATATATTTCTGTCTATTACCATTTGACTCATCATGAAAGCCCCTGCCCCAATAAAAGACCAAGCTAGGAGAAATATTGATTTTCCCAAGGTCACATCAGAGGTGCATCAATTCTCCCGAGGAAACGGTATTTTTGACATTTCTCTAAAAAAATGACACCTGTGTAAAAATTGAAGGAGGTGTTTCTTCTTTGGCATGTTTTGGACAAAAAACTCTCTTAGTTTTCCCAAATTCATCTTTTATTGCTCAGAAACATCATTTTAGTGAAACCTATCCCGATGTGTGGAACAAGGGATTTGTCGAAATGAAGCGAAATGAAGGGGATAAAAGGCTTCTAAATTATTGAGAAAATTTTTGGAAGTAGGGAGGGATGTTAGGAAGCAAGGGGAAGTGGAATTTCAGAGATTGAGTGAGGGGAAGGGGTCCAAAAGGGCGAAACACGGGCCTAGCCTAGAAAATTGCCAAGTTGTAGCAAGAAACTAGGGTTTGTGCAAAAATGAGGAATTTGGGGGATCTCAGTGATGGGAAGTGTTTAATCAGGTACATTAAGGATAGGGGAAGGTGTATGAACATCAGGATACAAGTTTTTATTATTATTTGACCATCCAAGAGCAATTACCTCCAAAACCCTAGGAGAGGGAAATGAACCTTACCTAGGCACAACTGAAGCATGAACAAGGTGTAAAATGACCCTTTGGAATCTGGCATGATGATGAAAACCCTCTGAATGATGGTACACTCAGCTGAATGGTGACATGGACCGACATTTGGACAAATCTGGAAGGAGTGAAAGCAAACCCTAGACCTAGTACTTAGTGAGCAAATTTTGCTTGAAGGCTCACTGAAATGACAAAATTTGACCCTGAAAATTTAAGATCACTTTGTAAGAGCATGTTTGATCACTGGAGGAAGGCTGCAAAGGCTGACACTAACATTGGCTCCAATGGGGATGGTAGCTCCTTGGAGGTACCAAGAACGACAGATCTTTGGGAGAGCAGACCAGTGCCTTATCCATTGGGCAATGAAGTCAATAACTGCAAACCCAAAACAATTCATACCAATACAAAAACATATACATACTGCAACCTGTACATAAACAAATACCGGAAACTGAAATGTTGCCTTTGGCAGCTTATTTATTTACAAAATCTACCCTACTTCGCTGCAGAGCCAATAGATCAAGTAATGTTGTAATGCCAGATCAACCATTCAAGTAGCTGTGACAAGGATGCTGCTTGAGAGTGCTTCCACCAGGACACAGATGTAATTGCTGGCAGCCATACATGCACATAATGAGTCTGGTTATGTAAAAGACAAGTTGATCTATCATTCAGACTGAAAAAAATTTCCATGTACGTTGCAATAGGATCGCAAAAGCCAGACTCTGTTTGCTGCCCCAACTCTGCAATACATACTTCTAGCTGCACACTATCAATGCAAATATCCACGGGAAGCTCTATTGTTTCTTGTTTTGAAGGAGGGAGAGTTTCCAAGAACTTTTTGGGATCTCGGAATTCATATGATTGGATCTGATCGTTTAAATACTGAATCTCCTTCTCAAATATTTCAACAACTAACTCACAGAAACCAGTTTTAGCTTCAAGAGGAAACTTCGAAGATCTCAAACATTGAAGCATGACAATGAAAAATTCTTCATTAATTTCAATATCCGCTAACTGATCTCTAACTTCTTTTATAACTTCAGAAAGCGCAGGGTCTACCACATACCCTACCATTGCATGAATGGATCAGTGAGCACTGGAATCTCTGAATTGAGTTGGAGTCGCCAAGTGAATGTTTCAGCCTTCATATTTCTGATCGTTGTCCACCATCAACCATCAGATCTAACTTGATACATGTACTGGGGCAAGACAATCTACAAGTCAAGTGTCACGTTCATAAGCTAAACCGGAGATTGACTGAAGCAGCGTTTATCTACTTCCGCTAATGCAAAGCAAAAGCGTTTCGAAGGCTACCTGGCATAACTTCAGGCTCCGTCTGTAGCTTATGAAACAAATAACACCAACAAGCAAACCATTTTCATCCCCAGTATGGACGCCACTATGTTAGTTCCCAAATCCACCTCAGGCTGAAATAAGGTAGAAAAAGGACAACACCAAACCACGCTCAGCCTCGTAGCTAGCCCTACGAGGACAAGAGAGGGCTCTCTCTGGGTCAATCTCGATGAAAATATTCAAAGGGGCTTGAGATGACTAAAACAACAACTGATCTTAGGCTAGATAAACAAATAGGAGGGTTTGATTTTGATTTTTAGGGGTTTTTGTTGGAAAAAGGGAAAAACAATTTTGGGCTTGGGGATGAGGCCAAATTCTTGCAGAGTTCAAGTTGGGGCAGGGAAGGCAATGAATTTGATGTCTTAGATTCAATGAATGGATAGAAAATACTGCTAAGGATCTGAAGAGGGCAAGAAGGTGCAAGGATCCTCTTCAAATTGAAGAAAACATATAAAACTAAACAAAATTTTAAGGCAGAGCACCAACAAACTAATGAATTCTACCTTAGTTACTCATTTGTTTAATTCAGAAGCAAAGAGAAGGGAAATGGCATACATAAACATCAATGAAACTTACAGATACATGAAGAAAAACATCATCAAAACTCAGAGCCACAAGGATCCCAACAAGTGCTGCAAAACTCTGGTCTTTCCTTTGCCAAAAATCTGAAATGAATATACAATGAGGTGCCAAACTATTCCCAAGTATCCAACCAGTCCAACCTTTGAAAATGACTCAGAAAATACATGATATAGACCAGCCAAACCCATTCCCATGCCTCTAGGGGTCGAGCTCATCCTTCTAGGAGCTGTTTCAACCAATTCTAAACATGGAACTGAAATCTAGGCAGCCAAACAACTTGCCTCTATAAGGAAGGAATCTGATTCATTCATTTAATTTTCACTTTTTAGTGAATGAATCCTCTAGAATAAGTAAATATATGCCAAAATTACATCATGGTTACCAAATTACATCATGGTAGATAAATCATCACATGAAAAAGTAAAACTAGTCAAAACTGGGCGAATTTCTGAGCTGAAGAGTGAAAATGAGGCAAAATTTCTCTATGCGCTGCGCTCAAAATCTCAATGCGTCGTGCCACTTTGAGCCTATTTTTGGGGCACTTCCCGAAGTCAAAATTGAGCACGTGATAGCTCTTTGGGAATATTATTGAGTCTACTTTCCAACCCAAGTTGAATTTTTCAATTTGGAGTTCATTTGCCCTGTCAAAAGTCAAATCTCCCAAGACTGGTCAAAATGTTCAAAATGAGGTTGCCTCAAGGCAGAGTGTTGTTGCAATCCACTTTTGAAGGTATTCCTCGACTTCAAATGGAGCTCATGATAGCTCATTGGAAAGATAGTTTTTTCTAGTTATCATTTGACTCAGCAAGAAAGTCATTTGGCCAACCAAGCTAGGAGAAATCGTGATTTTCCCAAGGTCACTTCAGAGGTGCATCAATTCTCCCGAGGCAACGGTATTTTTGACATTTCTCTAAAACCATGACACCTGTGTAAATAGTGAAGGATGTTTTTCTTCTTTGGCATGTTTTGGACAAAAACCTCTCTCAGTTTTCCCAAATTAATCTTTTATTTCTCAGAAACATCATTTGAGTGAAACCTATCCCGATGTGTGGAACAAGGGATTTGTCGAAATGAAGCAAAATGAAGGGGATAAGGGGCTTATAAATTCTTGAGAAAATTTTGGGAAGTAGGGAGGGATTTTAGGAAGCAGGGGGAAGTGGAATTTTAGAGATTCAGTGAGGGGAAGGGGTCCAAAAGGGCGAAACACAGGCCTAGCCTAGAAAATTGCCAAGTTGTAGCAAGAAACTAGGGTTTGTGCAAAAATGCGGAATTTGGGGGATCTCAGTGATGGGAAGTATTTAATCAGGTACATTAAGGATAGGGGAAGGTTTCTGAACATCAGGATACAAGTTTTGATGATGATTTGACCATCCAAGAGCAATTACCTCCAAAACCCTAGGAGAGGGAAATGAACCTTACTTAGGCACAACTGAAGCATGAACAAGGTGTAAAATGACCCTTTGGAATCTGGCATGATGATGAAAACCATTTGAATGATGGTACACTCAGGTGAATGGTGACATGGAACAACATTTGGACAACTCTGGAAGGAGTGAAAGCAAACCCTAGACCTAGTACTTAGTGAGCAAATTTTGCTTGAAGGCTCACTGAAATGACAAAATTGGACCCTGACACCTCAAAATCACTTTGTAAGAGCATGTTTGATCACTGGAGGAAGGCTGAAAATACTGACACTAACAACTGACCATGGCATTCATTTTCATAACAATATGATGACTAGATTGGCTCTCAAATTGGGTTTTCGGCAGGAGCATTCATCTCCATATTATCCTCAGGCCAATGGGCAAGTTGAATCTGTAAACAAGTCCTTGAAGACTATTCTTCAATGAAAAATTGATAAATCTAGATCTAATTGCCACGTCATGTTGTATTTTTCACTTTGGGCATACCGGATGTCTCTAAAGACTGCAACTAGTTTCACTCTATTCCAACTAGTTTATGGGTTGGAATCTATATTTCCTGTTGAATGTGAAATTCCTTCCCTTAAGCTGAGAGTTGAACTTCTTCCTGATACTTCTAGTCTCAAAGAACACCTTTTCCATCTAGAACATCTCGATGAGAAGCACTAAGATGCAGTGACGATGAATGAGGCCATAAGAAATGAGTGAAGGTTCAGTATGATAAGACGGTCAAACCTAGGGTTTTCTCTGAAGGTGACCTTGTTTTGGTTTATTCCCAAGAAAAGGATGTCTTGGGGGCAAGAAAGTTCAAATCCATGTGGTATGGCCCTTTTATTGTTAAAAAGGTCGTGAAAAAGGGATCTTATGCCTTGGTTGATTTCTATGGAAACGAGTTGGTTGAGCCCAAAAATGGGCTCTATCTGAAGAGGTATTACGCCTAGGCTTTGGCCTAGAATTTGCTTTGTTGTATATATTATATTTTTGTACATGTCTGTTTATCGATTTTTGATGTGACTTTGATGATTTTGATCTGCTTTGGCAGGTGTTTTTGGATGAAATGAGTCATTTTGTCTTTGCCAATGGTGCTAGTAGAAATACTCGAAACCTTGCTTTCACGTCTTGGGTAATTCACTACCCATCTGGTCAGTTGTTATTCTCAAGGGGTGTATGCATTGGTCCTGCTTTGAACAATGTGGCAGAATACACTGCAGTGGTCAACCTACTTTCAGAGGCAATATCTCTTCGTGTTGATTCGTTAGTAGTTTACTTGGATTCACAACTGGTAGTTTCACAATTAAATAACACCTATCGTGTCAGAGATCCATTTTTTCATCGATTATTTTTTAGAGTGTATTTGTTACAACGTTCATTTCAATATATTACGTTCATTCACATTTCTTGTTTAGGTAATTGGTTAGCAGACTCATTAGCTAATAAAGCACTTGATTGACACATTAATCATTCAATATTATAAAAATATCAAAAAAATCATTCATCATTGTACATTTGGAACAATCACATCATATAAAATCGCTATATATATATCAGAATGTGTTACAAAAATTGGACCATCATGTCCTACAAAATTAGGGCTTTTGCTCGATCATGTCTGTCATAAAAAATATTACAGTCATTCGATCAAATATAAAATCTATCCCTGAGGGCCCTACCTAGGATAGGTGTTCTGGAAGAACACAATGGCAGTAGCTACGCAGTGGAACAGCTGCATCCAGTCACATGGTAGTCCAACCACTCGTCTCTGGATAGCCTCTAGGAGATCCTCTATGGCTGGCATGGGGACTTGGCGAGTCAAAATCTCCAAGTTTTTCTAAATGGCATGGAGGGTTCTCCTTGGGGCTTCAACATCATCTGCCTCTCTTCCGCGACGCCTGTGTCTGGGGAAACCCTCAGGTCTCGCTAGTCCATGTCTGCATCATGATCATAAAATTTTGTAAGTCATATTGTCCTAACAAAAAAAAAATCATTTTTATATAATTTGACACATCAAAAAAATCATATAATTAAAAATCATTGTGCAATCTTACCAATTTCACCCCATGTTGCACCGAGTGGAAGAACCAAATCTGGATCTGCTCTAAAATCCATCCCAGCATAGGGATAGTCCTCTACTGAGATGACCTGTTCTCCCCATCACTGGAAGAACTCGTCATCCCATGTAGTCAGGGGGACCTCACCACCCCCCAGTCTCTTCATCAAGTCTTCCCATCATATTGATGGTAGAGATGACCATGGGACGAAGCCCTGGAACTCTCTCAAAGAAGAATGTACAAAGAGTGGTACCATATCCAAAATGATTTGTTTTGGCTTGCCAGATAGAATTCAATTATTTCTTCAAATTTTCCAATAAGGTTGTGCACCATCATAGAGCATGGTCAAGCAATCCACTGCCAGACTCATGTTGCTTTGTGAGGCCTGGTGCAAGGATGTTGATCCTGCTACTCTAGAAATGGTGAAAAGGAGTATTTTCATGTGCAGATCTCATATATATTTGATTGGTATTTGTGTCCCCACCTTCTTAGCACCCTCTACATAGTAAACTTGAACATAATCATCAACATTAAGCCCTCCTGTGGGCTTACCCTGCAAATTAACTGGTTCTCCTCTCCAGGAGAGTCCAGTTATGAAATATATGTCTTCCACTTCAATTCTTAGTGGAATTTGATCTATCATAAAGAAATATTCATCCGGATCCTAATAATTAACTAACGTCTCGAGCAATCGTGTGTTAGTTTTCATGTTTGGAATTTTGAAAATTTTTAATAATCCGCATCCTTGAAGGATATCCAATGATACTTGATCTTGCATGACCTCATTATCAATGTCACTATGCTCTCTTTCCCTCCAGCTAATTTTCATCCTGAACCGTTTCATCCATTAACCAATTATAAATCATATTTTGAATTCTACTCTGCGCATACGTGATTTCATTAGGACACAGTCACATCTATACGTGAGTTCCTCATGACGAACTTGCGTGTACGCAAAGGGTTTCAGAAAAAAAAACATGTATTTCTATGTTAAAAAATATAAAAAATTGATTGAAATGATAACAAAATTGATAAAAAAGTTGAGTATGAGGCTTACTTGACTGATTTGGATTGATTCGGTGGACGATTGCTTCGTTTACAAGAAGGGGTTTTTTCGCTCCAGAGCACTTTCTCAACTTCTTCACAACACATATGACCAAGTGTGAGTCCAAAAGGCCTATTTATGCCCAGAATTCAAAATATTTGTGCAAATTTCGTTTGTGTCTATTTTTTGAATTTGTTTAAGACTGTTTAACCTTTTGGCTTGTAAGTGTTGGGAAAAGTTATTTTTCAAGTCAATTCTGGTGATTTTGAGATATTTCCAATTTCTGCTTCAGATCCATGACCGCTGACTTGTCATGGCAGGTATTTGATTCTGAAATGGCATATAGGTTAGGGAATTCACATTCCATTGCACTTATGCATACTAGCCTCTATTCCGAAAACTGGCCATAGGGTCGACCCCATCATATTATGAATATTTAACCAATTTCACTCATCAATTTTTAAACCATGATATGATGGTAGAACCATCCTTAACATGGGCTTCCTAGTTAGTTATTCGCTAGAATTTTTTCCCCATGCTGCAATTTGTGTAGGCTCGAGAGTCCTCTTTAGTCTCGTCATTAATTATGTGTTGAAGCATCATTGCTCTTCTTATTCGCTAATTTTCTTCTGGCCATATACCTTAGAGCCTCTCATTTATTGTCAAGTTGTATTGCTGCATTGCATATTGACCATTTTTTTATCTTGGCCTTTAGCCAGCTTCATTTGGACTCATGTTTAAGCCCTCTTTTGACCATTTCTTTCTGCAAAGTTAACCGTGCAATCACTTAGCCTTCACAACTTGACACCTTTACCCATGGATGGAACATTTCTCTGAGTGTCACTTACCAGCTTTCGCCACCTTGCATTGAGCATAGGATTGTTCCTCTCCCAGGAACTAGTGCATCTGTTTATCGACACTCGTTCTATCCACTGTACTATAGGAATTATTTTATTCCTTTTTAGGCTTTGAAATATGAAAAAGACAAAAAAATTAAATATTTGAAAAAAACCAGGAACGGGACATTACTTCCATATTTGATGGCAGAAAAAGAGTTAGTAGTGTCGCCCTTGAACAAAGAAAAAAAAAGATAAGTATTTTCTCCATTTGGGTTGGTTTTAGTTTTTGACTTAGGAGAAGCCATAACCTTGTTATCGAGTTAGTAATCCCTCGGTTGGTTATCTCTTCCAATCATATGGAGGGTTTGTTTATTCTTTCTGCATGACAAATTTATCATTTGCTGCCATAGTCAAAATAGGTCATGCTATTGTTCAAGAGAAGTTAACCTGAGTTGGCCTTTCTGCGGTGTCTCTTGACTCATTTTTCAGTCGGCCATCCTGGTTTGTTCGATTCTTGTTCTATCACATCAACTATTTGGTCCTTTTCTCATGCTGGTTTGAGAAGGTCTCCATTTACTTCTTACTATTGGGTTTGTCTCTTATCGACTTTGACACATTAATATGAGAGTAAACCTAGAGCCACACCCTGGTCCTATGTACATCATTGATAGGTGACCTTGTGCTTAGCATTTGATCAACATCATGGGTCTTTGACTGAGTGGTTTCCCTTATGTTCGAATTTAGCTTATATTATTACACTTGGGATTCGTGTAGTACCTTGATTTCCATTTTACCTTATCGGTGGATATCTCACCTCTTTTTCAGCTTCCATTATTGGTTGGTTCAGAGGGTTTCTGTCGTGCGCTAGCTACATTTTGTGCATGCCAGAAACGTACTTCGGGTTAGTTACTTCACTTTTCTTTGTTCAATTCCATGCAAATCTTGGCCTGCAGGATACACTCGCGCTGGAATGATGTGGGATGCCTTAATTCCTTCCTTCGAATAGATCTTTCCCATCAAATCCAACTCATTTCTCTGGGAATAAGGTCTAGAGTCCTTTTTTTAGTACCTTAGGGTTTTCAGTCATCAGTGGAAGACTCCTTCACTGTCAACAATGAGAATAAATCAATGTATCCTTATTGGTATATTCTCTCAAGTGTTCAAATTCATCTCATTTATTCACATTTGTTAGATTGTACTGGGGAACCTTGTGTAATATCCCAAAATAGGAAAAACAGTAATATGGAACATTAAACTGGAAATAACAATGAATATCAACACATCATATATGAGATAATGAAAGAGACATATTATTATGAATATCAACAACAAATAAGTACAAATATCTTGTGGAACAAATCACACAATCAAGGCAAAAAAGTCGCCCAATGGACAAACACCCTCAATCATGAGATGTTGTTGCTATACAAAATGCCAGAGAACCAATACAACGTTGTCCCAATGAGTGTAACTGCTGTTGGAAAATACAATGATATAGGTCTTCTGCTATATGACTCACAAAGTTCTTGGAATAGATATCTATGCTCCCAAGCACATTTCCAAGACAACCCAAAAAGGGTTTTCGGAAATACACAAAATACAAAAATGGTGAAATGCAGCCCTATGGTTGAATAATAACTGCAACTGGATAGCTGATATGAGGTGGATGATCTGATGTGGAAAATATATAGAAATCCTCCAATATATCTCCCAGATGAAGGGTTTCTCCCTTCACTGAAGACCCAACTCACCAACTGGGGCACTGAACCCTCCATTGCATCTAATCAATAGATTTCATTTGATCAATAGAATAACACAATCTATGATGAAAAATGCATTGTAGGGGATGGTAGCATCTTGGCCTAATACCAAATGACTAAATTATTCTCTAGGACCCTTCTTGCTAGCCTCTTGAGTGAAGGGCTTCTCCCTCCACTGGAAAACATGCACAGAAACTGACCCTATCAATCCTCCACTTCCTATGCCTTGAAAAACAACACAACCCTGGAAGAGACTGCATTGTGGATGATGGATGAAGCTTGGATTGATGCTGGATGGTGGAAATGCAGCTCAATAACCTCTCCTGAGTGGGCACTCGAAGTCCCCTGAGGATGAGGGTGGGATTCCTGCTCAGGAATACCCTTGTGCTAAAAAACACAGCAGACTCCTCTAAATAGCTGAAGCATGCAAGAAGTCATAAAATACCAAAACATAAGCAATAATCATAATTCCCTCTATGGCTTCCTTCCCTTACTTATATGCTTTGTGATCCTTCTCACCTTGGGCCCCACACATTAATGCCACTACTCTCATGGAGAATTCCTCCCATTAACACTGTGTTGTCCCTCATTAACTATCCACTCCATCCATACCAGCGCTATATATTTGGTCAAAATTGACTCTATCCACTTGCTTCCACCTCTATTCACACATGAGGGTGCTTTATCTAGCTAATTAGATGATCCTCATCCACATTAGAAGTGATTTTATTCCTACTAAGGATATTTATGGGTCTCCCTACCCTCTTATTCATATATATAAGTGACAAAAGAAAAATTTAATATTCCAATTAGCTAAAGGATAATTTGTAATATTATAGTCCTCCCCTCCCAAATGTTTCTTGTTCTCAAGCAACTTCAAGGGTGAATGCTGCAAAAATTCTCCTCCTCCCCTTGTGGCACCTACATATAATAAGATCCTCCATTGAACCAGGTGTCCTCCAGTCAATCTACCCCTTAGATGCCCCTCCCAAGTGCTCAAGTTAGCCAAATGACTCACATCATAATGAAGTGAGAGCTCTATGGCAACAACTACATATTTCCCAATGTTCTCACTAAAATATGGGGCATAATAAGTGTTGGATATCTCACTCCCAATGAACAGACCCAAATCATGTTCCTTTCCTCCATCCATGCCAACAATAATCATCAAGACATCATCAACATATGGAATCAAAATCAAAGATACATTTACTACCATATGAAATACCGAAGGATGATAATAGTCCCTCAAGGGAAACCAGCGCAGTTCTATTCCCAGCTGCTTCAAAACGTGATGTGATAAGTGGCTTTCCACTCAATTGTTTGCTGCCACTATCCTCCCATATGTTGGGGCATTTGGTGTCAATTGAACACACCCTGAACAAGACATCATCTCCCCAAAACCTCCTAGGGATTGGTTATTCCCATCACTGATTGAGGCCCCAAGTAGACCATGTAGTCTAAGGAAAGGCTTGCCCTTGTGTGGAGAAATGACTGAAAATGAATGGCAAAGGAATGTAGATACTTGGTTAGTTGATCAACATGCACAAAAACACAATCCTTACCATGTACCTTGAGCAAGCTAGTGAAGTGGTTCATAGATGAGCCTTCCCCTATCTCTATCGAAAAGGGAAGTGGTTGTGACAACCCTGAAAAGTGGTTGTTTTCCTCCTCAATATCCAAAAAAACCATAAAACTCCTGATATGTTGGTGCAACTCCCCTTTGAGACCCTCCCAAGAGAATTCCCCCATGATGGTTTGATATGCCCCCATGAAGTCTGTGTGTCTAGAGAGGAATGCTTCATATGCTGCATGTAGAATCTTCTCTTTGAGATTAGAGGCCCTACTCAAGAAGACACTATTATGATAATAGATGACTCTATCTATCACTACATACCTATCATATGTCATTTGACCATACATTTCTCTGCATGTCAAGAGATCCTTGGAATATTCCACCAACAACTGGGATTTCCAATAAGGATCTATACCCAATAATGACAGTGTTGCTGGTCTGTGTGAAAAAGTACCTGTCATTTTGCTACCCTCCTTTTTGACATGTTCATGCCAAAGTGATATGCCAGAAAACTACTATCCTGCCTCTGCTGCCTCTCTTATAGCTGCTCCTGCTCAAGTGGGGGTTGAATTTTATGAAGGTTAGCCCTCACTAGGAAGCTATCACCCATCCAAAACTTTTTGACTTTGGCCAATGTATGCATGAGTTCCCACAAACCTCTATCATATATCGAAGATTCCTCCCTATGTGGAAGTATCTTTAGTTTCTCCAAGGCCATGGAGTATCCCCCTTGCACCATGATGGTGCCATCATCCATCCCTAGAACATCTCCTCTCAGCGCAAGATGCTTGGTGAGAGTTGGTAATACTGATACTGGAAGAATGTCTCCCTCCTCCTTGAGCCTACTGAAAAATCTTTCCGCTGTGCTAATTCCTCCCAAGGTTCTCACCTGATCTGGATCTATGAGTGGTGCAACTTGTTGTGAGAACTCTCTAACCAACTCTCGGTCCGGGGGCCTTCCTAGTGGAATGCCTCCAGATAATATTGCATCAGGGGTTAGAGTCAACTGCATAACTAAATGGACTGTTGGGTCCTTTCCCCCACTATGAAAATCAGACTCTATATTATGTGCAAAGAATACCTAAGAGGGATAAGTGTGCATGCCCCTGGTCATCTGATGCTTACAACTCCTCTTATCTACCCGCTCCATCTGCAAGGTCTTCCAATATGTGGTGACTTTCAATAGAGTAATCAACCACTGCACACCCAATATGACATTGGTGTCATGAATATCAACCACAAAGAAGTGATCAGTCAAGGTGTATGTTCCCATGGTGATAGATAATTCCAAAACATACTTCATGCACTGCATGGTTCTAGCTCCCGGAACCAAAACTGAAAACCCCTCAAAATCATCAGTGGGTATTTCTCTCCTCTGCACTAACTGAGAATCAATAAAGTTATGGGTAGCCCCAATTTCAATAAAAACTAATACTCCTTGATCCTGAATGGTACCTTAGACTCTCAAAGTCTGTTACTTAGGTACTCCCCGCAAAGATGCAAGGGCCCCTCCAACTGGAGAAAATGCCCCATTCCCATCTCCTGGTGGTGGTAGATCCTCTCCTACTATCCCATCACTATTACCTCCTTCTAGCTCCTCTTCTTACTCCTCCTCACTATCAGAGAACACCTCTATATAGTGTGCCTTCCCATCACATCGATTCCCTGGTGCCCATTGTTCTTGGCATGTGAAGCGAAACTTCCTTCTTCTCAAGTCTCTTCAGACATCATTAGTAAGAGGTCCTTTTTTTTCGTTCTCCTTTGAAGGGGGGACCTTCACATTTTTCCCCTTTTTCTAGAAGGGGGGCCTTGGCTGAAATGGAGCCTTTGCCCTTGGAAAATCATCTTGTAAATCTCTTGCCCTTTTAATAGAATATTGAAGGGTAGTTGGTTTAGTAGATTTAACCAACCCTTGTAGAGGCTCTACCAACCCATAAATGAACATATAGACCCTCCTAGCTATAGATAAATCAGGAACCATGACAAAAAGTTTTAAAAACTCAGAAATACAGGTCTCTAGATTACCTGACTGCTTGAGCTTGCTAACTCAATAAAAGGTGCCTCTGGGTCTCTTCGATCAAACCTCTCTACTAATCTCTAGGTGAACTCTGAATATGCAGTTACATTGGCATGGCCCAATGTAGAAAGACCATGAAACCGCCAATCATGTGCCTCACCTTCAAGGTGCAACGATGCTATTTTTATGCCCTCCATATCTGGTACTTTATTCAACTAGAAGTAGATATCTAGCTTGTCCACCCAAGACTTTGTTGTGCACTTGAATG
The DNA here is from genome assembly GCA_034641835.2 of Pinus albicaulis. NCBI lineage: Eukaryota > Viridiplantae > Streptophyta > Pinopsida > Pinales > Pinaceae > Pinus > Pinus albicaulis. The sequence continues at coordinate 1,023,816,282 of CM076584.1, read as the reverse complement.
ATCCATCAAAAGCGGGCAAGAAGAGTCTTCCCATGGTCCATTGTAGATCATTATTTTTTGTGAATCCTTCACTTCTGTTGTTATACCGGGGTCTCTTGTTGTCCTTGATTTGATAAAACTCCTGAAAGCTTAGGTTATCTTTGAATCTTTGAGATTGAGGCTCATACTCTAAGAATAATATTCAAGAGTTTCTTGTTCTTGGTGCCCTCCATTTCCCACTGCTAAGAATGTAATCATAGTGGAGCATTGGGAAACTTGCTGCCTCACCAGTTGATCATACCAAAGATGTGAAAATTCGGAGCCCTCTCCATTTAAAAACACTCTAGGGGATTCTTTATGTCTCTCCATCCTCATATCCTTGATTTATCAAGCAATATCTTGCATGGTTTGAAGAAGAAGCTTGGGAAACTCCTTCTCATCATCTTCTCCTGATATGGGAGTTTTTCCCTTGTCTTCTTTGTTTGTGTAATCATATCTCCGATTTCTATTGAGATACCTATTCTCTCTTTTTGTGAGAGGCTCTCCTTATTCTGATGACATAATGGCTGAAATACACAGGCTGAGCCAAGATTATGCTCAAATAACACTATAATTTCCCAAAATAGGAAAAGCAGTAATATGGAACATTAAACTGGAAATAATAGTGAATATCAACACATCAGATATGAGACAATGAAAGAGACATCTTATTATGAATATCAACAACAAACAAGTACAAATATCTCGTGGAACAAATCACACAATCAAGAAAAAAAAGCCTCCAATGGACAAACACCCTCAATCATGAGATGGTGCTACTATAAAAAATGCCAGAGAACTAATATAGCTCAGTCCCAGTGAGTGTAACTGCTGCTAAAAAATACAATGATATATATATTCTGCGATATGACTCACAAATTTTCGGGAATAGAGATCTAGGCCACCAAGCACATTTCCAAGACAACCAAGAAATGGTTTCCGGAAATACGGAAAATATAAAAATGGTGAAATGCAGCCCTATGGATGAATAATAAATTTAACTAGATAGGTGATATGAGGTGGCTGATATGATGTAGAAAATAGTTAGAAATCCTCTAATAGATCTCCCTGATGAAGGGCTGCTCCCTTCACTGAAGATCCAACTCACCAAATGGGGCACTAAACCCTCGACTACAGCTGCTCAATAGAATAACACAGTCTATGAGGAAAAATGTGTTGTATAGGATGGTAGCAGCTTGGACTGATGCCAAATGAAAAAATGATGCTCCAGGACCCTTCTTGCTAGCCTCCCGGGTGAAGGGTTGCTCCCTCCACTGGAAAACAAGCACATAAACTGACCCTATCGATCCTCCACTACCTCTGCCCTGCAAAACAACACAACCCTGGAAGAGACTACACTGTGGATGATGGATGAGGCTTGGACTAATGTCGAATGGTAAAAATGTAGCTCAATAACCTCTCTTGAGTGGGAACTCGAAGTCCCCCAAGGATGTGGGTGGGATTTCCGCTCGAGAACACCCTTCTGCTAAACAACACATCAGACTCCGCTAAACAAATGGAGCATGCAAGAAGTCATAAAAGACAAAAACATAAGCAATAATCATAATTCCCTCTATGGCTGCCTTCCCTTCCTTATATTCTTTATGAGCCTTCTAACCTTGGGCCCCACACATTAATGCCACTACTCTCATGGAGACTTCCTCCAATTAACACTGTGCTGTACCTCATTAACTATCCACTCCCTCTATAAAAGTGCTATAGATTTGGTCAAACTTGACTCCATCCACCTATTTCCACCTCTATTCACACATGAGGGTGCTTTATCGAGCTAATTAGATGATCCTCATCCACATTAGAAGTGATTATATTGCTACTAAGGAGATTTTATGGGTCTCTCTACCCTCTTATTGATCTATCTAAGTTACAAAAGCAAAATTTAATATTCCAATTAGTTGAAGGCTAATTTGGAATATTACACCTTGACACTCATTATCATTATCGGTGAGTTGTCTCATGTTTGTTAACGGTATACATCAATGACCGTTAATCAAATTATTTCTCTCATGGTAGACCCCAACTCATTTATTCCCATTGTGTATATTTGTGCCATGGTGATCAGTGAAGACCTCGGGTTTGCATCAACTTGTTTTGGTTCACTTTGAAAACTCCTTCAATTTTCTGCCAGTGATACCATCCACCCTTATATGTTGCAGTTTCATCACAAAAAAATCCTATATGTTGGTACTTGAGTTTCCTGTTGTACCATTTTTCCCACCACTTATGATTTGGTACTTGGAGATTCAGTTGTGACTTCAGTGATAAGATATATTTTCAACATCATTGATCAGTCTTCTATATGTGATACTTGGACATGATTTTGACTTGTACTTCTGGGAAGTGATCAGATGATTCACTATGTACTTTACAGTTCAACTATACTTGTATACATATTGGATCCGCTCCGTACTTGATATGCGAACATGATTTTCTTTCACTGAGCATGGGTATGCTGGCCTTAGACATTAACTACCTGTTAGGTCCCTATATTACTAGTATAGTCCCTTATTTTTGTTAGTGTAACCCCCTTATTGTTATTATTGTACCCTTGTAACCCCCATTTTGTTATTATTGTACCCTTGTAACCCCCATTTTGTTATTATTGTGCCCTTAAATTATTATTGTTAGGTCGGCTAGGATTACATTGTGGCCCACTAGGATTACATTATGGCGCCATGGACTCCTATATATAGAAAGGAGGTTTTGTGAATTGTATCATCCAAGAATTGTTCATTTATGTAATGTATTGGAGGTTGCCCCCTCGAAGTGGCTCATTTCTAAGGCTTTTATATCTCTTTTCTTCTCTTTTTGGAGCTGGTTACACAACATTTGGTATCGGAGCTTTGGATTCTAGGGTTTCGCTGCTCCAAACAGGTCATCGTGGAATTTTCGCTATAACTTTTTTTCTACGAAGCTTCAGAAGCTGAAATTTTTAGGGTGCGAAGCTAAAATCTTGAGGAAGGTTGTCTAAAAATTTCAGATCTTGGTTCGCAATATTTGAGGAGATATCATCTGTGGAAGTTAGGTATTTTTTCAGGCTCATAAACAGGTCATCGTGGAATTTGCGCTATAATTTTTTTTTTACGAAGGGTCAGAGTCTGAAATTCATATGGTGCGAAGCTGAAATCCTGAGGAAATTCGTCAAAAAATTTCAGAACTTGGTTCGCAATATTGTTGGAGATATGATCTGTGGAAGGTAGTGCTTTTTCAGGCTCCTGAATTGCATCTCAAAGAGGTGATCGTGGGAAAACTTCAATAACTCTCTCTCTGGGCCTCAGATTGAAGTGCCGTAAAAAGTGGTCGCAAGTACACAGATTGAAGTTTCTGGGCTATCAATTTCAAAGACAAAGGACAAAACAGTGACACGTGGCAAGTCGTACAAGTTCGCTCTACTGAACCAGTCCAGAATTAGGTCATTGTGGGAGATTGGACACAACTTTGTCTTGGAGAATCAAAATCAGGTCAGACCTATGGCATTTGAAAGAAGCTTCAGAGGGCTACTACAGGGCTGAATTTCAGATATTTAAGATTTTCAATTACAGAGATAATTCAATTTCAATATCGAGCTCCTTAAAGCAAGTAAAAGGTATCAATATTGGATTCTAAAATGGCACCTAAAAAGAATTCAACACCCATTAAGCCTTCAGAAGGCTCTACCATGACTCATGAAGATGAAGAATTTCAACATGATCTATCAAAATTACAAGAGCAAGTGAAACAAATTTCACTCTCGCAAAAAGCAACAAAAAATGAAATGGAAGTTTTGAAGAAAGGCGTGGAAGTGAAGATGGACGGTTTGAAGAAAGGCATGGAAGCTAAGATGGATGGCGTGGAAGTGAAGATGGACGGTTTGAAGAAAGGCATGGAAGCTAAGATGGATGGCATGGAGGTTGGCATGGAATCTAAGATGGATGACATGGAAGCTAAGATCGATGAGAAAATGGAAAACATGAAGAATTTTCTAAAAGCAGACATGGAAGGTTTGACAAAGTTGATACAAGAAAGGTTTCCTAATGGTGAAAGATAGTAGAAGAACCTCATGATGAGAACAAAATAAATGTTAATTGTGATTTCATAAACTCTAATGTTGGCGGGAAGAACCACCATATTCCAAAGATGGATATGAGGAAGTTTGATGGAAAGGATCCTGTAACATGGATACTACAGATGGAGCAATATTTTGATTTCCATAACGTACAAAACACACAAAAGGTACGCATTGCAACTTTACATTTAGAACAAAATACATTTGTATGGTATCAATGGCTTTGCTCCCGTAAAAAAATTGTCACTTGGTCAATTTTTACGGAGGAAATGATAGCACATTATGAGGATACAAAGAGTAACACCTTCTTTACCCAATTGATAAATCTCAAACAAAAGGGTTTAGTGGGGCAGCACATTGAGGACTTCCAAAAATTGAATATAAGGGTAACTGATCTTACAGAGGAACACAGGATTGATCTCTTCCTAGGCACTTTAAAGGATAACATCCAACATGAAGTTCGCGTTTTGGAACCTGATTCATTGGAGAAGGTATTTAGGTTGGCAAGAAAAGTTGAATGTAAAATTATGGCGACAAGGAAGCCTACCACTCAATTCTATAAAGAAGGAAGTGTTGCTACGCCTAGATTTCCACAACCTACAAGGTTGACACCACAACAATTGGAAGAAAAAAGAGCAAAAGGGCTTTGCTACAGTTGTGATAGCAAATACACTAAAGGTCATAAGTGTGTTGAAAAGAAATTATTTTACATAGATTGTGAAGAAGAAGAAGAAAATGAACAAGAAGAGGATATACACAAGGAACCGGCCCTAGAAGAGGAAGAAATGAATCCGACCATATCATGTAATGCACTGGCAGGAATTACCACTCCTCAAACTCTCAAGATAGCAGGACAAATCAAGAAGAAAAAGGTAATAGTGTTGATTGATTCAGGTAGCACCCATAATTTCATTCATTGTAAGGTAGCCAAGGAATTAAATTGTTTCCTATACCCAGCACCAGAATGTCAAGTGATGGTTGCAAATGGAGGAACTATAAATTGCTCGGGAAAATGCCATAACATCAAGCTAACCATGGGGGAATATGTGTTGACTAGTCCAATGCTTTCCATTCCTATGGGAGGTGCTGATGTTGTACTAGGAGTACAATGGTTACAATCTTTGGAGACGGTAGCTTTTAATTTTCAAGAACTTTTCTTGAAATTCTTTTCAGAAGGAAAGGAAGTCGAACTACGGGGTATTGAAGGGAAGCCAGGAAGGATAATAAGCTCTAATGGCATGACAAAGCTTCTAAAGAAAGAACAACGAGGCGTAATTGCACAATTGTGCTCACTAGAAGTTCCAACATCAAAATCATCTATTTTTGCAGATCTCCAACAAGTCTTGGACAATCATTCCAAGGTGTTTGAAACTCCCAAAGGAATTCCACCTATTCGTGATCATGATCATGCTATTCATTTGATTCCAGGAAGTGTTCCTCCAAACATCAGGCCTTATAGATATCCTTACTTCCAAAAGAGCGAAATTGAACGTATGATTGCAGAAATGTTAGAGGCGGCTATAATTCAACCCAGTCAAAGTTCTTTCTCTGCTCCTGTAGTGTTGGTACACAAGAAGGATGGATCATGGCGAATGTGTCCGGATTATAGGGAGCTCAATAATCTCACCATTAAAGACAAATTTCCCATTCCTGTGATTGATGAATTATTGGATGAATTACATGGAGCAATTTATTTTACCAAGTTGGATCTTCGTTCAGGATATCATCAAATTAGAATGAAGACTGAAGATATTCCAAAAAAAGCATTTCAAACTCATGAGGGTCATTATGAATTTTTGGTCATGCCTTTTGGCCTTACCAATGCACCTTCTACATTTCAAGGGTTGATGAATTCCATTTTCAAACCCTTTCCTTAGAAAATTTTTGCTAGTATTTTTTGATGATATACTAATCTATAGCAGGTCTTGGAAGGATCATGTTCAACATGTTGACAGGGTGCTCAAACTATTGCAGGAGAAACAATTATATGCAAAAACATCCAAATGTTTCTTTGGAGTACAAGAGGTGGAATATCTGGGTCATATTATATCTCACGAGGGTGTTAAAGTAGACCTTAACAAAATTAAAGCCATTAAGGAATGGAAATTCCCCAAGACAATAAAGCAGTTGCGAGGATTTCTCGGGTTAACAGGCTATTATTGCAAGTTTGTTAAGAATTATGGGAGAATAGCAGCACCTCTAACAACATTATTGAAGAAAGATGCATTTTCATGGACTCCTGAAGCAACTAAGGGCTTTGAACATCTTAAAGAGGCAATGTGCCTAGCACCGGTCTTAGCTACGCCAGACTTCACAAAAACCTTTATTGTGGAATGTGATGCCTCAGGAAATGGAATTGGTGCACTTTTAATGCAGGAAGGAAGACCCATTGCTTTTGAAAGTCGTCCAATCAAAGGAAAGTATTTACAGAAACCTATTTATGAGAAGGAAATGTTAGCAATACTGCATGCACTAAAGAAATGAAGAACTTACCTAATGGGAAGACATTTCAAGGTAAAAACTAATCATGATAGTCTTAAACACTTTTTGGAACAAAGACTATCTTCAGAAGAGCAGCAAAAATGGGTCACAAAGATGTTGGGTTATGACTTTGAAATAATCTACAAAAAGGAAAGCTTAATGTTGTTGCAGATGCACTCTCAAGAAAGAATGAAGAGGTGGAAGCATTGCTTTGTGCCATTTATATTATCCAACCATATTGGATAACTGAAGCAAGAGATGAATGGAAGAAGGAAAAATATGTATGGACACTCATTCAAAAGTTGCAGCAAGATCCTAGTACATCTGATACATTTAGTTGGAAAATGATTCCTTATGGTACAAAGATCGCTTATATCTTTGTAAGAATTCCCAACTAAAACAAAAGATTCTTTTGGAATTGCACACTTCTCCTTTAGGAGGACACTCAGGATTTTTAAAAACTTACCACAGGATGAAGAAATATTTTTTTTGGGATGGCCTTAAATCTGATATTCAAAAGTTTGTGGCGGAATGTTTGGTTTGCCAGCAGAATAAAGTGGAGACAATTAAGACCCCGGGACTTCTACAACCTTTATCCATTCCATGTCAACGTTGGGAGGAGATTTCAATGGATTTTATCACAGGTTTATCAAAGTTCGAAGGAAAGAATGTCATCATGGTGGTAGTTGATAGAATTACCAAGTATGCACACTTTTGTGCATTATCTCATCCATTTAAAGCAAGTAGAGTTGCTACTACATTTGTGGACAGAATTCAAAAGCTACATGGAAGCCCAAGGGTTATTGTGAGCGACAGAGATCCCATTTTTACTGAAAATTTTTGGACGAAGTTATTTTCTTGTTTGGGTACTCAATTAGCTCATAGCTCATCTTATCATCCTCAATCTGATGGTCAAACTGAGATAGTAAATAAATGTTTGGAAGGATATCTTCGTTGTTTTGTATCTGATAAACAAAGACAATGGGTCAAGTGGTTACCTCTTGCTGAATGGTGGTATAACACTTCCTTCCATACTGCAGCAAAAATGACCCCATTTATGGCACTTTATGGATATCATCCACCATCCATCACATCATCTTTAAGGGAAAATTCAAAGGTTCAAGCAATGGAAGATCACATCGAGCATCAGCAAGAAGTTCTCCAACTCTTAAAGGATAACCTGAATTTGGCACAAAATCGAATGAAACAACAGGCAGATCAACATCGTAGCGAGAGAAGTTTTGATGTAGGAGATTGGGTATTTTTACGGCCACAACCATACAAACAAATGTCCCTCAAGCAAGCAAAGAAGGATAATAAATTATCGCCAAAGTACTATGGTCCTTACAAGGTGTTGCAAAAGATTGGTACTATGGCATACAAATTGGAGCTTCCTGCTTCTTCGCGAGTACATCCAGTTTTCCATGTTTCATGCTTAAAGAAGGTTATAGGTGAAAATCTTTCGGTTCAAACAATATTGCCAGAACTTGATGAGGAAGGAAAAATCATATTGGAACCTGAAGCAGTCATGGAAACAAGAACTCGACAACTACGGAATCGATCAATTTCAGAGTATCTCATCAAGTGGAAGAACTTACCCACTGAAGATTCTACATGGGAGGATGAGAATTTTATACAAAAGTACCCAGAGCTACTCAAGCGTTGAGGACAACACTTTTTTTGAAGGAGAGGGGCATGTTAGGTCCCTATATTACTAGTATAGTCCCTTATTGTTGTTAGTGTAACCCCCTTACTGTTATTATTGTACCCTTGTAACCCCCATTTTGTTATTATTGTGCCCTTAAATTATTATTGTTAGGTCGGCTAGGATTACATTGTGGCCCACTAGGATTACATTATGGAGCCATGGACTCCTATATATAGAAAGGAGGTTTTGTAAATTGTATCATCCAAGAAATATTCATTTATGTAATGTATTGAGGGTTGCCCCCTTGAAGAGGCTCATTTCTAAGGCGTTGATATCTCTTTTATTCTCTTTTGGAGCTGGTTACACAACACTACCTTTCTGATTTCTATCCCTAGTTTTTGGCAGACTGAAATATAGTGAAGTCCTCTCTAGTCCTCACAAGGTTATTTCTTATGCACATAATACATTTTGGCTATCATGTGCCCCTTCTGACCTCATATATTAGGGGGAATATTTTATAGCATAACTTATCACCTCTATATATGTGATGACTTATGCATTGGCCTTGGGAAACCCTTCCATTTAGACTTGATCACACTTCTTAAAAAACATATTTAAAATTCATACGTGACTTTGCCCAGTTTTTTCCACGTGCAGATGCGGGTCCATCTATAGCTGACCCACATATGCTATTTAAATTTTAAAAAAATATATAATTTCCCTATTAATGAGGCGGGGTTTATGGTTTTTTCCTGTAACTTAACTACCCCAGCTCGTGGCCTAACTATTCCCCAACAGGAAAAACTAATTTGAGGAATTATAAATACACCTCAAGGGAATGGCCTAAGGGATAGGAGAGAGAATGCTATTGATATTATAGCCTGTTAGAGACCTGATAAAGTTTGATATTTCCCTGTGCCTCCTGCACTTCCTAGGTTCAGGAAACCCTTGTTTCCTTGTGATGATCAACCCCATTCTATGTGACATCCTTTGTGGACCATTTATGGAAGAATATTTGTGAGTCTATGCCTAGAAAAATCTGGAGGATGGTTTTTCTCAAGGTCGTGGCAGATATCAGGAGATTTATCCACTTTCTCTTTACATATTATCAATATAAAGAAGTGCTATATTGTTCTTGATGTCTTTGTGTTATATGTATCCTATACATGTTGAATGATCTTGAATGATTTATTTCATGTCATTTTTATGAGATTACATATGTTAACATATTGAAATCTAGGACATATATGATTTGCAACTAGTTTGTGTGCTTTGTCTGGAACATGAGGAGTAGCAGAGGGTTTGTACCCTACGCGATCGACCTCAAATGAAGGACAAATGGGTAAGGTCCACTATCCTCATTTTTCTATTTCAAGCATAAAAGATGATAACTAGAGTGCTTATTGTGATGATATGCCATCTGCTTTGTTAGGCCCCTCAAACCAGACCTTAGGTTAGCTTTTCTCATAATAGCAGGGCTACCCATGAAAACCAACCTTAGTTGTAAGAAAATAAAAATACCACGAAGACAATGAAGTACACAATAAAATGGTGTGAGTTCCATATGAGACCCACTCACAACACAAGTTATTGTCGAGCGAAGTAGTCACAAGTGGATGAACTAAATGATTCCAAGTGAGATGCATGTTCTGAGTCTGAGTCAGAACCCAATAAAGGGAATGAAAAATGGAAGAATATTATTGACGCAAAACCTAGCACCATTGTGGCCACCACCAAGATCCAGAAGACTGAGCCTGAAGATCCAGAGGAGGGGGAGCGTCTCTTCCAATCACAAATGTGGGTGAAGGGTTCTCTGCTGCAGTTCATTGTCGACAACAGAAGCTAAAAGAACTTGATTTTAGCGGAGGTTGTGAAGCGGTTGGTCCTACCAACTACACCACACCCGCAACCATACACCATCGGGTGGCTTCACCAAGGACAAGATCTATGCATCAACCAACAATGCTGCCTTCCCTACAACATAAGGTGCTTCACGGATGAGGTACTGTGTGATATTTATCCTCTTGAAGTTTGTGATGTATTATTAGTCCAACCATACTTCTATAAGCGTATGCTATGTATTATTATAGGACTCACACTGTTATTATTACTTTGGGAAATAATTTATACATGATACCAGAGATAGAACCACTGCTTCCATATCATTGATATTTTCTAAGAAATGCAATAAGATCATTTCCCAAATCGAGAAATTTTTCTTCCTTATGATTCACCCTTACGGCAAGAAGAAATTTGTGGCCACCTCCAAAGCCTCCATACATGGTCCTTACGCACGATAACAATATATGGACAAGGTCATTGAGGAGTACAGGGACATATTCACCTCACCCACGTGGGTAAACCTACATTGTCAGGTCAAGCGCTCCATCGATCTATCCTCGAAAGTGATGCTACCCATTGGATTGATCTACTTACACTCTATTATGGAGAATGATTAAATCAAGAGGCATATTCAGGAGCTGTTGTAGAAAGGGAAAATCAGACCAAGTACATCATCCTGTGGGAGCCTGATCATGTTGGTATAGAAGAAGGATGAAACCTGGAGGATTTTTATTGATTATCGGGCTTTGAATAAGATCAATTTCTGGAATAGGTATCCAATCCCACATACTGATGAAATTTTGGACCAGCTCAAGGGGGCCAAATATTCCAGCAAATTTGATTTGAAGTATGGGTATCACTAGGTACCAATTGAACCCTACGATGTTTGGAAGACTACCTTCAAATCAAAGGAGGGCCTTTTTGAAGAACTGGTTATGCCTTTCAGGTTGAAAAATTCCCCAACAACCTTCATGAGGTTGATGGATGATATCTTGTGACCCTTAATCAACTCATTCATGTTAGTGTACTTGGATGACATCTTGATCTCCAACCAGAGTTTGGAAGAGCACATACACCATATTTGATAGGTCTTGCAAACCTCGCGACAACAAAAATTATGTGCCAATTTGGAGAAATTCACTTTTGGTAGGAGTAGTCTACCGAGGCCACATTTTAGCCCCGAGATGCTGCCCATCGGAAAACATTTCCTGCCCGGCCCCGGAGACATAGCCGATTGTGCTTGGGGATCACCGCCTAACCTATCAGAGAGTCGCCCATTCCGCTTCCGCCTGGGGATCAAAACTCTGTCAGAGTATTGTCTTCGGCGAGGAGTTAATGAAGTTGGCAGGTAGTGTCTCCGGCAACCCCCTTTGGCGATTTTCCGGTCAATCGGTCCTCCTCCCGTCTCCGCTTTCCATGCCATTCTATCACATGCTGTTGGACATGCCATATGATTCGATATGCCATGGTATTGTATGGCATGCAAATTTGAAAATTTGAATTTGAATTTTGTTGCGTTTGGCGCTCATTTGAAGAATGCTGCGGAGGTACATTCGTTCAAAGACCGCCTCTGCCCCTCTTCCAAGTTTTTTTTATCAGTTCAGCTTGCATTCAGATATTTGTTGGAGAAATGCTCGGCTCTCCCCCACTCGCCACTTTACATAGCAGAAGGCAGCGGATGTGCAAGCAAGTGGCCCGGTTTCAAATCCCCAGACGAACAGACTTTAGCGAAGTAGAGTGTCGCCTTGCATATATTCAATCCGAGATATTTTTCTGGGCACCTTTGCAAGTTATTACAGAAAGGTATGTGTTTGTCAGGTTCATTTCTGAAAGAAACCCCAATATTTTTATTTGTTATTTTTTAAAATTTGTTTAGCCAACTGTTTTCTACAGGGTATTCTATAATGGGGGCAGTATGAGGGCATTCAAAACCAGTCATAGCAACTGTGTGTGTGGTATTTTCTGCATGTCTTGCCCTGCTGCTGAGTTATGGGGTGAATGGGCAGTTGAGTTCCGACTGGGTGTCCAAGCTGGGCTCCTCAAAGGATGGATGGTTTGATCTCGGGATCGAATCCTCCTCCGCAACCGAAATGTTTGGTGAAGGAAGCTGGGGAGACTGTGGTGCTACTGTTGATGAGGAAAATGAAAATAAAGAAGGCCATGGGAGGCTTCTGAGGAGAATCCGATACTACATCAGTTATGGTGCCTTGGCCGCGAATCGAATCTCGTGCCCTCCACGGTCTGGGAGATCCTATTACACTCGCAACTGTTACGGAACTACAGAGCCCGTCAGACCTTATCACAGATCATGCACTGCAATCACTCGCTACTTTAGAGACACTAGCTAATAAGCTAAACGAGGCCCTCGATCTTTTTCTTGGCCAGCTTATTGGGTTGTATGCTCTGCACCAAAATATATACATTTATTTTCTCTCTGATTTGTAATGTCAATTTTATACACAGTAACTGTTTTATCACAATGGGTGATATATTGTCCCTGTCTGCAACTGACAGGGTGTGGAACTTTTCATTGTGATTTTGAATTGAAATGATGAAAATTTTGTTAGTTAAATTTACCAAAATCGTGGGAAAACCTTAATGGTTTTTATTTTAGGCTCTGCAAAATTGGATTTTAATATTCACTATTTTTTTGTTTAGTAAACTTAAAATGTTTTAAAATTTTGGATTTTGATATTCAACATCATTTATCCAATAAAATTTATCTATTTAAGATTTGGATTATAACATTTAATGAAATAAATTATTATTGAGGACATAAATTCCGTTCTCTATTTTTATTTTTCGCCCATCAAAAATTTCTAATATTTGCAAAATTGAAATTTAACGGAAAAACGGTAAAATGTCAATAAAATTACCGTCGGATGATTCCAAATTCAATCAAGGACAATAAACCTCGAAAGTAGGAGGGAATGTCTTCACTATTTTTATTTTAAAATATGAATTTTTTTTATTTTAAAATATAAATTTGTCTGTGTATAGATTTACAAATTCTTGTGCAGTATTTAATGTGTGTATTTATGCTTACCATAGGTAGTACCTATGGTGGTTTATTTAAAACAGTTTGGAACAACTAATTTGAAAATTTAAAGAGAATTTGGTGAAATAAAGAAAAATCGGAAATGGTAAAGTTACTAGTTATTTTTGGATTTTCCAAGACTTTGGTAAATTTTAAATTGCATTGCAAAATTTTGACTCCTAATAAATATTTAGTTTCTGGCAAATTTTCTTCTAAAACTTAAATTCGTGGCAAATTCTCTTATACAATTTTGAAAATAAATTTAGGTCATCTACATTGCATCATTGATGAGCGTATTTAGTGATGGTTGATAGAATGGTTTAATGGGAAGATATACAACATGTATGAGGGATGGTTGGTGTAATGGTTAAATAGAAAGACGTACGATGATTATCTGTGCAACATTTATGAGGGATGGTTGATATGATGGTAAACTGTGCAGCATTTGTGAGATTTCGACTAGGGACTAGTAAGATTCATCAAGGTTTCTAAACTTTAAGATAAACTTCCATTCTTAAAAATTTTTGTGTCTGTAAGTGCATGGGTCAGGAAGATTGTTGAGAAAATTTGATACAAAATCAAACTTCAACATAGGGTCGAGCTTCGACACAAGACCAGGGTTTAACAAATCAAGTAGGTATTTTAAAGTCTTTTCTACATACTTGTATGAAAATTTTAAAATATCAAATGGTTGTAGAAGGGATTCAGGAGTTGATAGATCCCCGTGCATCCAAAGAAACACCGCGAAGTGAGATGCACGTAGTCAATAATTTGTATCAACAAAAGAGAACCAGAAGAGAGATGAGACTTAACGTACAGATATGAGAGTATGAGATGAATCAAATTATTCTAGGTCTGGGATCTGATGTTAATGTTTTGACGAAGCAGACATGGGAATTAATGGATAAGTCAGAGATACAGTGGTCACCTATTCAATTAATAATGACAAATCAGCAAAAGATCTTCCTTATGGGAAGACTACCAGTGGTCATAGTGGATATTGAAGGAGTTCGAACTACTACCGATTTTGAAGTAATAGAGATCGTCAATGACAGTTATCCTTATCCCGAATTGCTTGGAATTCACTGGACATTTGACAATATGACCATAATTAATCTGAAGAAGAGACAAATGATATTTGAAGGAAACAATATGAGAGTTACTATTCCCTTGGATCCATTAAGAGGAGTAAGATACACAGAACCAGTCAAAGAATAATAGTGCGCCGCTGACATAGACAATATATATCAAATGAAAACGAAAGAACAAGATTGTGTTAACCCTACTGCAAAGGGCAAGTTGAGTTGGGAGCGTGAGAGTTCTTGTATCTTATACTCGGAAGAAGAGTTGGAGAATTGACAAAAGCATAATAGACTGCATGAATTATCCACAAGGCGTTGTGCAAGAATTACCAAATCAGTTTGTTGTATGATATCTGAGGTATGTAACCATGCATTCTTATGATGGCTTAGGTGATGTAAATACTTTTCTTAATGATTATGAATAAAAAGTTCCAGAAAATCAAAGGTTTTCAACCTTCAATATAGCCCTGAAAGCTACCCTACTAGATGGTGGAATGCACACAAGAAGAATATAGGAGGTTGGTAGGAATGTCAAACATTGATGTGGATAAGGTTTGGACAGATAGGTACAAAGATGAAAATAAAACACGATGGTGAAACTAATCCTAGGAAGCATATCCAACGATGCACTACAACATGGAAAGAGATTCCACAATAAGAATGGGTACATCGATTCATTCATACATTAAAGACAATCCCTATGAATTGGTACTTAGAAACGAAGCTTCAAAATGTTACCATGAATTGGGTAGACATGGTTAATGGCTTCATGTTAACATTCAACTTTGAGGACGATTTCCCATACATAGATTTGGTCCTTCAGACAGTGAAGAAGAGAATATTTGAGAATGTAACCTCACTGACATGGAAACAACTTGATTGGGTTGCGCAGATAGAAAATGCACTGGAGTGCTATAAACTTACTGTTAGAAGATCCTCTCAACATCAACATAACAGAGTCAGAAGGATATCACAAAGTAATTGGACCTGAGCTAGAGATACCAGACATAACGAAGCCACTGAAGACCAAGAAGGTAAACATATGATTAGAGAAGGAACCCAAGTTTGCAACAATAGGAGACTACTGGGATGAGGAGACAATCAATAAAGTTACAAAGTTACTTCATGAATATCAAGAACGGTTTCCCACCAAGTTTTCAGAGATGAAGGGTATAATAGGAGATCTAGGCGTCATGAAGATTTCCCTAAACCTTGATGTGAAGCTGGTCAAACAAAAACCTTACAGGCTGAACCTAAAGTATAAGGATAAAGTTAAATAGAGTTTGATAAGATGATAGCAAAAGGAATTATTGAACCTATAGAAGAATTAGAAAGGGTGATTCCTATGGTGGTGCAAAAGAAGAAGACTCAAGGAGAAATTAGGATCTGTGTTGATCTGAGAAGTTGAATGATGCATGTTTACATGCTCCCTTCTCTACCGCTTTCACAAATGAAGTGATATTTAATGTTGGAGGTCAGATATCTTACTCATTTACATATGGATTCTCGAGTTATCATCAGATTAGGATTGCACCTGAAGATTGGCATAAGACCACATTTGGTAGAGAATGAGACTCATATCAATACACAATAATGTCTTTTGGATTAAAAAATGCCCCTGTTATATTTTCTAGGGTGGTGGTCGCAAATTTTACGAAATACATCCACAAGTTTTTAGAGATATATTTTGATTATTGGAAAGTGTTTGGATTGTTGAGAAAACATGTTGGAAGTTTAAGACTTATGCTCAACACATGTAGAAAATATCAGATCTCTTTGAACCTAAATATTGCATATTTTGTGTACCTTTCAGCATATTGTTGGGACATCTTGTTTGTAAGCAAGGACTAATGGTGGACCCTACTAAGAATGCTATCATTGTGAACTTGTCTCTGCCTAAGTCAATAAGACAACTTCACACTACGTTGAGATATACTGGGTATTACAGGAAGTTCATCAAGGGGTATGCTTAGATCACTGCGCCTATGGAGAAATTGTTGAAGAAGGATGTAACTTTTCAGTGGAATGAAGAATGTCTGAAGAGCCTCGACATATTGAAAGAAAAATGATAGCTGCCCCTATACTAGTGTTCCCTGATTGGAATAAAAAATTCCATGTCCGCGTAGATGCCTTTTGTATATCTTTGGGAGTGGTACTAGCACAACCTAGTGCAGGAGAGATTGATAATCCTATAGCTTTTTCAAGTAGAAATTTATCTAAAGAAGAAAATAATTACACCACTACAGAAAGGGAAGAACTGACCATGGTGTATGCTTTGCAGAAGTTTAGACACTAATTTCTAGGGTCACACTTTAAGGTGTTTATAGATCATTCTGCACTAAAGTATTTGGTTAATAACCCTGTCTTAGGAGGAAATATTTGCATATAGTTACTGTTATTCCAGGAATATGACTTTGAGATCATTATTAAACCAGGGAGATTGAATGCAGGATTTGACTATCTGTTAAGAATAGAAACAAGGGAAGAACCAACCAACATAGAGGATTCTCTCTAATGCGCAATTATTTGCAATTAGAATGACAAATGACTATTTCTAGATATCATTCAATTTTTTACCACAGGGATGACTCCTTCATAGTATACTACGCAAGAAAATAAAGAATTAGTGGTTAAGGAAACTGAGGGCAAGTTTCCAAAAAACATATTTATCTACAATAACCTCTTTCACTGATGATAAAACAGGGTTTCTGGAGAAAAATTGATAGGGTTTGGCCTGTTTTTGGACTATTTTGATAGGCTTCTTTTGTTGATTTTTAAGCACTGACTAAAATTTGTCTTTTTTAAAGGTCCTTTCCAATTTGAAATAAGTCTAAATTTCAAAAAAATTACCTGTTACATGTAGGTATAAGGGTTTGAAAAAGTTTCTGAGGCTTTTGAACATGTTGAATGGTTTTCTTCTAGTCTATGGAGCAATTATGAGCTTCTCAACGGTCTTCTATGGTTACATGTTGAGAATTTGTAGGCTCTTGGCTTGAAATCGGTGTAAAAAGTTGGTTTTTAATAGTCGGGGGCTTATACAGAGTTTATGCACAGAAGGTATGAAATGAATGAATTACATTTCAAAGGTTTAATATGCATTTCGGTTGTATTACTTCGGCATTGAATAATTTTCACATCAGCGGGAAGGGCGGTTTTGGGCTTTAAAGGATGAAACCAGCCCTGGTTGGACCTGCACCAGCCTTGCTGGCCTCTTACTGCCCCTGCGTTGCCCTTTCTGGGCTTGCGTCAAGTCTATGTAGCTCTTGATGCCTCTGTGCTACCCTTGTTGGGCTCTTGGCTGAGCTGCGTAGTTGTTGCCTTGGTCTATTGCTTCTCTGCCCTCATTGTACTCTTGGCCTAGGATCAAACCATCCCCCTCGCCAATGCTGCCCCTCTCTACAGATGAAACACTTCTGAAATTATTAGCAAACCATGCCCTAGAATTTCAGCTTAGTTTCAGTGCTCTACCACTGTGTTTGTTCTCCCACTGACCCCAAGCCCTCTTCTTATAATTTTCTTGTTGAAACATCAACAGTCGTGATCTAATATTAAATCGACAGCTAAGATTAGAATATGCTTGATACGTGTGAATTAATTAATTTTCATCACATGTTTAATTTAATCTTTTAATTTTCCTAAGTTAGACTTAGGGTCCTTAATTAAAAATATTAATTAATTAAATATCTCTTAAATGGGATGGAATTTCTTAAATCGCTTTCTGGGTCTTTGAGATCTCATGTACTCTAGTCCCTCCACAAATTTTAGGAGCTAGAGCACATCCGATGCTACTCTAACACCCCAAAATCTCAACACTCCCTCTTAGTGAGGAATGTGCTTTAGCAACAATACTTCACCTTGAAGTTCTGCACTAATCTCTGGTGTGGGTCTCTGCGCTGATGCTTGGCATATTTCCCTTCATCATTGCATTGTTGCTTCTCTCCCATACTGTTTCCCATGACGCTGCCAATGCTGCTGCCACATCTGTACTGCAGCCCCCTCTCAATCTGCTGCATCGTGCTGCCAACTGCTGCACTGCAACTCAGTTGGTGAGAGTAAGAAAATGAAGTACTCATGCCCAATATTTTACAGACAAGTCATTTGGGTTGCATCTCATCATTGAAGCTCCATAGGCTGCTGCTCCGTGTTGTCATCTGGAGGCTAATGCACTGCTGCAACTCTGCATTGTGTAAGTAGACCTCCTCTGCGTTGAAGTCCCATATGATGTTACTGCGCTGCGTTGTCCTCCTGAAACCTCTACGTTGCTGCAGCTTTGCACTGCATAATCAAGCATGCTCTGTGGTATTGCTGCTACATTTGCACTGCACTGCTCCCTCTCAACATCCAGCTCCGCCTCTGCTCCATCCGTGATCTTCTGCACCCACTGCTCCACTTGTCCTGCTACTGTCTTAAGGCTACTGTAGCTCGTATGTGATCCAAGAGTTGGGCTACTCAAGGATCCTGGCCTTATTCTATAGCTGCTCTACATATCAATATCGTCCCAATTTTGTGGTTCATGAGCGCTCATGGCTAAGTCATCTTCGGAGCCATCGTCTGCTACAACAGCCTTGGAGATAGAAGATTCCTTGTCCTTTTTTCTGAGGACAATTGCTCGCGAAATGTCTTAGTTCGAAGCAGAATCTAAGTACAACAATCATTGACACCAAACTGGTTAACCCGACAGAGAAATAAAATATGCAGCTATACCTATGTTCTGGAGATAGAAAAAACTGAATGATTCACACCCTCAAATGGGATTGACAGAACTAAGCCTTTTCTGATCTGCAGAAACCCCAACGCTGCTTTGAAGCCCTCTGTGTCAGCCCTAATGGCATGCATTAGCTCCTGCGTTGCTCAGGAAGGGTTTGCGTCACCCCAAACTGGGTTACACTACCCTTGGCTCGGCCTGTGTCAGCGCTGCTGGCCTCCTGCTGCCCCTGCGCTGCCCTTTTTGGGCCTGCGTAGCTCCTGATGCCTCTGCGTTGCCCCTGCTGGGCTCTTGGCTGAGTTGTGTAATTGTTGCCTCTGCGCTGCCTCAGTCTTTTGCTTCTCTACCCTCGTTGTAATCATAGCTTGGGATCAAACCATCCCCCTCATCAATATTTTCCCTCTCCACAGATGAAACATTTCTGAAATTCTTAGCAAACCACGCCCTAGAATTTCAGCTTGGTTTCAGTACCCTACCACTGTGTGTGTTCTCTAACTGACCCCAAACCCTCTTCTTATACTTTTCTCGTTGAAACATCAATGACCGTAATCTAATCTTGAATCGACGACTAAGATTAGAAGATGCTTGATCCGTGTGACTTAAGTCATTTTCATCACAATTTTAATTTAATTAAATTTAATCTTTTAATTTTCCTAAGTTAGGCTTAGGGTCCTTAATTAAAAAAATTAATTAATAATTATCTCTTAAAGAGGATGGAATTTCTTAAATCGCTTTCTGGGTCTTAGAGATCTTATGTACTCTAGTCCCTCCACAAAGTTTGGGAGCTAGAGCACATCCGATGCTACCCCAAAACCCCAAAATCTTAACAAAATATATTTTCATTTTCTATGTTTCTCAAAAATTTAGGATAAAACATTATTTTTTATATTTTCACTAACTTAAAATATATTAAAAAATTATATTATTTTGTATTTACATATTAATTTTATGCTTTTTTTTGTAAGTTTGGTAGAATCAAGATTGAGATTTTGATCTTCATCATTGCTTAAGTTGAAAAAGAGTGAAGAGGAGATTGCAACACATGTGTTGTACGTTGTATCCCTTCATTTTCCTGGATGGAATAAAATGAAGGTTTGGCTATTGCTCCATGGACATAGTCTAGATTGGGTGAACCACATATATTGGTATCTCATTTGTATAATTTCAATATATCTTTTATTTTTGCATTCATTTTGATTTTATTACTCCAATATTTTATTCCTAATAGGTGTCACATGGAAAGTAGAGGTTAGTCCATGTGGTTATGAGGCATAATAAGGTTGACAAGTTAAAAAATTATTTCCATTATCTAATTTTGTGTATAAGTTCACTTTTATAAATAAATGGGATATTACGTGACATCTTTTTGTAGCTAAAGGAATCGATAATTGGGTTAATTTCATACTCACATGATGCAATATCAACTATAACCGCTACCACTATAACCTTTGTGTGTCTATGTACACCCCTTTCACAGATACATGTTAATTAGCGAGGTTTGAACCTTGAATCTCATAGTTTACATAATACTTCATAACATGGTAATCGTCGTCAATTGAGCTGCCCATCAGTACTTAAGTGACCAACTTTTATAAAATAAGTGTGAATCCTTTTTACAATAAAGTCACTTTATAAATTAAAATTTATCTAAAACGTAATATAAATAATAACATTAAAGTTACTTTATAACTATTCTATTTTATAATTTAAATAAAATGTAGTTTACAACAAAATTTTGTAATCATTTGAATTTGCACAATTTTTTTCAAAAAAAAACTTAATAAAGAGAAACACCTCATATTTAATAAAGCAACTTACAATTAAATTAGTTTATTTAATAAAGAAACTTACAATTAAATTAGTTAATCTAAAATATATAATGAATACTATGATAGAGAAAATGTTTTTTTTTTAACCCTCTAAGTGTATGTTTATTTAAAAAAACTTTTAAAAACCTTTTTCTTTTTGTTTGAAAAAAAATTTCATTGTGGCCACAGACAAAAACCAGTTAATTATCAAAGAAGAATTTAAAAGTCTACAACATCCATGTTAAATTTTGATGAGTTTAAAAAAAAATAAAAAATAGAAAAAAAATGTAAGAGTTCTATTTGTTTTTTATTTGTTTAGCTTATTATAAAGTGCAGAGCGAAAACAACATATAAAAAAAAAAAGAAAAAAAGAAAAAAAAAAAGAAAGAGCATATTTATACTAGAAAGAGAGAAAATGTTTTTTTTTTACCTTCTAAGTGTATGTCTATTTAAAAAAACTTTAAAAAACCCTTGTCTTTTTGTTTGGAAAAAAATCCCAATGTGGCCACAAACAAAAACCAGATAATTTTCAAAGAAGAAGAATTCAAAAGTCTACAAAATCCATGTTAAATTTTGATTAGTTTTTCCAAAACAAAAATGTAAGAGTTCTCTTTGTTTTTTATTTGTTTAAAGTGCATAGCGAAGAAAAAAGAAATGTTTTTGGTTTGCTAAAATCTCGTAGAGTGCATGATAAAGAGCATATTTATACTAGAAAGAGTTGCAAACTGCCAATCTAAACAAAAAAACTCAGAATTTTATTTTGGTGAAATAAAATTTAAAAGGTGTGATGAAACATTATACCTCTAAATTTAACCAAAAACGTTGTAACTTAGAAGACCTATATTTGACGAAAAACGTTGTATCTGAGACAAATAAAAACATTTTCAAGTGAAATGGAAGTGTTTCCAACTTATGCAATAGGACCATTTGTTCAACCTAGAAGTGCAAAAAAATAGTAGATCACATAAATCTTTAATGTATGCAACAACATAGATTCAAGATCTCAATCAATAACAAGAGTGGATCTTCATACGAGCTTTAATATCATGAGCAACAAAATATAATATTAACATACCAAAATAACATTTTAAACAACTACTCACACTATGAGATTAAAGATCAATACATTATTGTTTTTACATGGTGAAAACCTTCAAAGAGGGAAACAATCTTCATTCCTAGCCAACATCACCACTTGGGGCAATATATCAATGGAAAAAAAATACATTTAAGAGTTTCCCACCATCATTCTTTCAAATGAGACTATATTCTCTTTAAATAGAGATTATAAACTAATAATAGAGATAGAGTATGGATTGAGTATTGAAGATAATATGAGACATAAGATTATTTTATGTCTAAAACATATTGTAACCACTAAATTACATAGCTACAAATGCATGCCAAATAGACATAATAAATAAATATGTTGTTACCTAAAAGAGAACTTATAACTATACAAATATTTTAATATTAAATATTTAATTTATTATTTTAGTTGTATTTTGGAAAAACAAAAATAAAGGCAATCTGAAGTGGAACTTTCATTATGGTGAAGATGTGAAAATTAAAATCCCTAATGATAATCTATTTGTGATTAATATTTTTAATAATCATTGTTGAAATATATTTTTATTTATTTTTAATGTTTCTAAAAAACAATTATGATAAAAAAATATTTTTTGTATTTTCACTAACTTAAAATATATTAAAGAATTATATTATTTTGTATTTACATATCAATTTGGCAAAACTACTATATCATCCAATCTTGATAGGAATTGAACCAATGACTTCAAAGCAAGGAGTGTCTTAACAAAGCACCTAATCATCATCTATCCAAGACCCAATAGACATATCGATTTAATGTTTAACTTAATTATAGTTTTAAAATTAAATTATTATTATTATTATTATTATTTTATTTAAAATTAACTGATATTTAATTTAATTATAATTTTAAAATTAAATTATTATTATTATTATAATATTTTATATTACATTAAAAATGAATTATTATTAATAAAATAAACCATTATTATTATTTTCAAAACAATGAATGTTATAATTATAGGTTGAACATCACTATTACCTAATATTATGGGGGAGAAAATAAAGTATTTTACATCTCAAAAAAACCACCTAAGTTGTTCTTAGTGGGAGTGAGTTGTTATTAGTGAGATTTAATCACTAGACTTTATAAAAAACATGTTCTTAACTCATTATTCTTCAAATTGTACATTTAACAATACAAAAAATAACACCCAATTTACCATCCATCCATATGAATATAACAAGGACTTTATGTCAAAGAAAAAACTTGGAGGAAGAAAATCAAATTTTGCAGCAAGCATTGATGGAAGAAGAAAATCAAATTTTGATGTACACATTGATCCATTTAACATGGTACACATTCATTTGTTATATATATTTGAAATTATAACAAGTGATAATAAATGATGGCTTCTTTATTTGCCAAACAAACAGTCATCTGAGACTAAAATTGAATAGATCTCAGAAACAAAAGAAACAGAGAAAAACTAAATAAAGTGACCCACATTGTGGAAAAAATAGATGCCTGTAGGCAGAGGATCCTAAGAATTTTGATTCCAACAATCTACATTGTCTGCAAATTTATTTTGTGACATGAAGGTGCATGAAATTGGTAAAGAGAATTATTGACTCGGCTGTGAACCCTTCTTCAAGATCGTCGTTCTGAAAACCCTAACGTTCTTCATTACTTGACGCAAATTCAAGAACGTCAAATGACGCCTAGAGCCCTCCGAAGCAGTAGAGAAGAAACTGGAATTGATGAATGTCACATGGAAAAGAAAGGATCAGAGGAAATACTCAGAGACCCGCCATGAAACTGCGACATTATGGAGTCAGTGAGTCCATTCTGCAACGTCGTTCCGTCGAGGCCGAGCATCAATCCTCTCGCCGCGGCACTAGAAAAAACCCCCGCTCCCAACCCCAAACCCTGATGCTGTCCGACACTGGCGTAGCTGTTTCTGGCAGGACGCGATCCTTGCAAGTCTATGTAATTCTCCTGTGGCCAAGAACCCATAGATGGCTGCACTGGTTGAATCGCCATCGGAGGCCGAACTGGAGGAGGGCGAGGATAATTGAAATTGCGAGGAGGACGGAACCTGAGCCAAGGCTGGGGTTTCTTCGACAGGGTAAGCGTAAGGAAAATTAAGGGGCGGGAAATTATCCGGGCGTCCTGACGGCATTCTTGACGGTGGAGCCGCCGGATAAGCAGTAACTAGCTCTGCATCCTCTTTAGAAGTGATGCCATTTGTCGAAGTTGAAGACCTTGATTCATAGGGGGCCCGTGGATCGAACCCGCGACCTACTCTTATCCACAGGTCAACTATTCCCTGTGCCTTACCAGACGGTGTCCGGAGCCGAAAACTGGTAGACTCGATGTAATCTACGTCCGCATTGTTGGATTTGGCCACGAATTCTTTGAGCGGAATTGTGGCGTTGCATTCGAGCTTTGAATAGTGGAAAAGCGGCTCCTGGTTGTGGATCTCTACATGCAGCGACGCTAATTCTTTGTCTTCTTCGAGCTCGCGGGCATCGACTATGCAAGAAAATCTCATGTTCCAGGTGGGGTTCGAGTTTTCGATACAGTAATTGTGATCAGAGTTTATCCATGCCACGCATAGGGTTCTAAGCTTGCATATGGGATTGCTACGCTTGAGACCCCTGACAGAGAATATGCAGACCTCTATCGATCGCTTTTCCATTTCGAACCCGTGACCTCCTCCTACTACCTGCTCGCCCCCTTCCCTTCCTAACTGCAAAGATGTTTCTTTCAATTCCTCTGTAGATTTCTATAAGATGGTAGGAGGAGAGCATTTCTCCAACAAATATCTGAATGCAAGCCGAACTGATAAAAAAAACTTGGAAGAGGGCAGAGGCGGTGTTTGAACGAATGTACCTCCACAGCATTCTTCAAATGAGCGTCAAACGCAACAAAATTCAAATTCAAATTTTCAAATTTGCATGCCATACAATACCATTGGCATATCGAATCGTATGGCATGTCCAACAACATGTGATAGAATGGCATGGAAAGCGGAGACGGGAGGAGGACCGATTGATCGAAAAATCGCCGAAGGGGGTTGCCGGAGACACTGCCTGCCAACTTCATTAACTCCTCGCCGAAGACACTACTTTGACAGAGTTTTGATCCCCAAGTGAAAGTGGAATGGGCGACTCTCTGACAGGTTAGGCGGTGATCCCCAAGCACAATCGGCTACGTCTCCGGGGCCGGGCAGGAAATTTTTTCCGATGGGAAGCATCTCCGGGCTAAAACGCGGCCTCGGTAGACTACTCCCTTTTGGTATGACCTAGGTTCAATATCTGGGGTACATCATTGATAAGCGGTGTGTGTGTGTGGACCCAACCAAGATATAAGTTATTTAGGATTTCCCAGGCCAAACCACTCTAAAAAAGATCCAAAAAGTTATGGGTTTTACCAATTTTTATCGCAGGTTCATGTTGGGATTCTCTCATATCACTTAGCCTTTGAGTCAAGTCACCAAGGGTGGAGTGAAATCAAAGTTATTTTGGTCTGAATGCTAACAACATACGTTTTCTAAGTTGAAGCATCACCTCTACTCTACACCAATGCTTACATTTCCATACCTGCAAAAACCATTTGAATTTGAGATAAATTCCTTCGACTATGGTATTGGGAAGTCCTTACCCAACAGGGGCATCCGGTGGCATATGAAAGTGAAACATCTTAGATACATTATGAAAGTATCCCACCTATGACAAGAATATATATTCCATTGTGCATGATTTCCGACACTGGAAGCATTACATTATGGGTAAGGAAACAATCATCCACACAAATCATTGACCCTTGCAGTTCATACGAACACAATGAAAGTTGAAAAATGATCACCATCAAAAGTGGTCCACACATCTGCAAAAATGAAATTTGAACATTAAGTAAAAGAAGGGTAGCACCAATAATGTTTCAAACTGCCTCAATTGATCATTGGTTATGGCGCTTGCCATTGTGCTCGACTCTTGTAGACACAAGACTTCGAGATGGCTGCATATTTTCAAGAGTGATCCAGAATTTGGCACTACATACTAGATGCCCTTGGAAGGTAATAAAGTTATAAAGTTTCACCCCTAGGACACACTTTTATGCCATATGTGACACCTATGTGTTCCTTTAAGAGAGTGTGCCAATATTATTTGGGAGGAGCACTACAGTCGGGTCACTGGACATTTTGGGGTATAAAAGCCCGTGGTAGTGCTATAGAAGTATTTTTATTGGTCTAACCTTCGACAAGATGTTGGGAAGTACATCAAATCCTTCATTTCCTACGCCATTTACAAACATAAAATAAGGAAGAAAGGAATGTATACTCCTCTTCCTACTCCTAGATGGCCCTAGGAATCCATATCCATGGATTACATGTTGGGCCTTCCTTCTACCAAGAATTGCAATGACTGTGTTTTCGTGGTCATTGAATGGTTCTGTAAGACGACCATGCTGGCAACCTGCAAGAAGAGTATCACAACCAAAAGCCACTACAAAAATCTTCTTTGAATGAGTATGGGTATACTTTGGGACCCCACATTCCATTATCTCAGATTGGGAAAACCGGTTCCTAAGTGAATTCTAGTCAAGCCTCTGGTCATTGTTGGATACCAAGCTTACTATTCCCATGACATTCCACCTGTTAGCATAGTTCTATGCTTAGCCATGAGTGTGCTTTAAATTATTTGTTTTTAGGATAAAAAATTTTAAATTAAAAAAAAAAAAAATTTGAACGCTACTGGAAGTTCCGGTAGCATCTATTTTAGCGATGTCGGACATTCTATTTTAATTCTGTTTTATGTTTGTTTTTTCTTTACCCAATGCCACCGGAAGTTCCGGTAACCTCCACTGTTTAAAATAAAAATAAAAAAGTGCATCCGCTTTTGAGTTAACCACGTGTTCTCGTTATCAACTAAGGTTGAAACATTTTTTTATCACGATCTATGTCACGTGATAGGAAAGGTCTACGTTTGAGTTACGTCGAGTTAGTTGTGGTCATACGTGGAAGAGCTAGGTGTCGATGTGAAGTTGTAAAAATCAACCATTGTTTGTCCTGTCTGTTAGCATGAGTCGTTATTTCCACATGTAAAAGGTACGTGTTTAGTGTCAAGATAAATCATAGATCTACAATCTAATGTGGTGATTGTTTGGTTAAATCATGCATGAGTGCTGCCAGAATTTTATGTCTGCCATAAAAAATACGATGGAGGTGACTACCAACTCCAATTCTGTTCATCTCCAGCCACATGTTGCAGAGAATCTGAAACAAGGCACCCAACTAAAGTTAATCATGAATATCACGAGGTGTGGTATATGGTTTTGGATATTACCTATTATGAAAATATATTATGCATGTAAAAGTGAAGCAAAATATCATTTTAAATCACCGAAAAAAAGGGAAAGAAATCAGTTTTCGAATTTGGCTGTTGGTGAATGAGCAGTTCCAGTGAGTAGCTTGAAGAAGGAGACTAAGTTTTCAGAAATTTTTCATTCAGGATTCAACAAAACCTGCTAAGTAATATTTTATAATCTTGACACCTTTCTGATCTAGAAAACAACTTTCATTTATTGCTAAGATGACTAAGAAAGGAGGAAAAATTAAGCGTATTGAACCTCAAGGAGCTAATTTAATATATTCCAATCCGAATGTGAAGAAGTTTTTGTACAAGAAGGGTGGTATCCATTTTTCTCAAGATTAGGCAACTCTCATCTAGGAGTAGCCAAGGAATTTTTTCTCTCATTCGATGGACAAGAAGCAAATGTTTATGGCCTCAAATTGCAGGTATCAGCAAAATCCATTGCTGAAGCTTTCCACCTCCCATAGGAACGATTGAAATGGTTCAAAAGCCAAGTTACTACTGGAGAAGACCTCAATGTCTTCATCAAGGATGAATAAAGAGACCCTAAATTGGCTAAAGAGATTCCTAGTAGTTATCTCAAGGATGAATGGGTTGAAATTATCAAGCTCATTAAGATCTACCTTACTTGTGAGAGGAGGTATACTATTGTTTTTCTGTATCACATGAGGTTTTTGTTTCACATTGCAGGTATGAAGACCCTCAACCTAACTTTCTTCCTGTTGAAAAGCTTGACTAATATTTCAGCTAGGATACAAAACCATGAAACAACTTCAGATTATAGCATCTACCATCAAGCTCTTATCAAGGTGCTAGATTTTGAATAAATCAGAAGAAGAAACCACACTTGGGAGAATTTCCTATTTTACAAGGCAGGCCAACCTGCATCTACACAAAAAATTCCTGCTCAACAATCTCTAGCCTCACAACAAAATTCTCATTCTGCCAAGCAGAAGGGAAAAATTTAGAAACCAACTACTTCATCTGTTGATAAAAGGAATAAAAGAAAAGCTAAGAAGGTGAATATCTACAAGAAAGCTAAGGACAAAAAGGAAAAGCCTGCCCCAACCAAAGTTGAAGAGAAGTTGGAAAAAGGAGAAGGTTCAGCTACCAACAAGCCCAAATCAATGAATATTGTGCCTCTTATTTCTCCTTTTCCCAAGGTATATGCCAGAGAACAGAAAGGAAAGTCTGCAGTTATAGAAAAATCAAAAGTATAGGTGCTGCTAGAAGTTTCGGTATCAAAAATTCAACAAAAGGTTCAGAAGGATTATCACCCCACCAAATTATATGAGGATCTTCTGAAGGATGTAGGATATGATGTTAGTAGTAAGAAAATAAAAAAAGACAAGTTGTTGGAAACATGAAAAGACATACAAGAGCCAACAACATATTTAGGCTGAAATCCAAAGCCTTACATAACCCAAGCTTGATGAAAAAAGTCAGAGATGTGGATAAGCAATACGAAGGGCTAGAGACTGTAACTCCTTCAATTGCAGAAGATAGTGGGTCCAAGAAGAAATATAAGGTTAAAGACCCTTCAGACCAGTAAGCAGGATCCTCCAAAATAAGAAAAATCCATAAGAGCTCAGAAGAGAAAAATTCTATTGTAAAAGAGACAGCCACTAGGACTACAAAGTCAACATTAGGAGTTGACATAAAAATAGATTTAGACAAGCTTGCAGAAGTTGTAACTCATATAGAGGAGAGGTAAAACGATGTCCCAGTGAAATTAATTTTTTCCTACTATTTATATTTTGGAACAACTCAATTTTCAGAATGTTTTTGTCTGCACATAGTTTTTCAAGTATTTTGTTGTGCATTTCTTAAAAGGAAACAGAGCGTTACCGAAAATTTTGGTAGCATTTTGCTTAGTTAGAGGTTTTTAACGGAAGTTCCAGTAGCATATGTTTTAAATTATTTTTGACACCTGTCAGCAGAATCTTCAAGCTAGTCCAAGAATGATAAGGACTCCTAACGATATGGACATGTCAAGTGATGGTTGATAAGTGGTTTTGAGGTTGCTAAATGGCGCATTGAATGAAGACACATGGGTTTTAAAGAAACAAGGTCATGGAGAGACAAATCAACAGAAAAGGAGGCATGTTTCCAACACACTCAGCAGCATAGTTCAAATTGTCTTCTTTCTTCTTATCTACGTCTATCCTGTTAGTTATATTTTGATAGGATATTTCTTTAATAGGCTATAACTCTTATGTAATGTGAGGAAAAATGGAATCCTTTTTTTTAGGAGAGATGGAGTTTGTGCCTCTCTCTATAAATATAATTTGTAAACGCCATTTCAAGGTTGGATTTTGGTTGACCTAAAGAATTTTTCATAATAAAAAAAACTCCTTTTTTACTTCATGTTGGAGGAATTTGTGTTTCAAGGACTATCTAATGTATGGTATGTTTCTCTTGTTATTTTGTTCATCTAATTTATGAGTTGCAGCAACTAGCAAGTAAGAGTAAGAGCACTGTTAGAGGATCTAATAGTTAATTATCTATTGTCCAATCTTCTGAAAATAATCTATATATTGTGTAGATCATGCTAGTGAAGGTTTCATGAAGGATTTATGAGATTCTTATGCACATTTTCTGCTTTTTGAATGTTGTTCCTTTAACATAAAACAAAGTTAATATAAAAGGGCACTCTTATAGCTATGTGACTACTTTAGGATATATTTATGCCTTAGAATGAGTACCAACTATCTGTCACCTTTAATCTATCACAATTTTCTCCTCTATACTATAAATTTATCCATACAATTTATACTTGCCACAACTTGCCAAATGCATGAAGGTCTAAAAGAGTAGAAATCATTTCAAACTGTTTAAGAAGCCATCCCACCATTCAAAATATTTTACTTTGAAATGAACTATGATGTGTAAGGATTACTCCTTTGCAGTCGAGTGACTCCTTGCGCTAACACCACCCCCAAACTGATGTCCAAACAAAGGTCATCAACAAGATGATTGTGCACATCCCGCGCAACTCGGAGCACCCACACACATGGGATGAGAGCCTTCCCTATGTCCAACATATCTACAAAATATCTCTCCACAGATCAATCTGTGATAGCCCCTTTTAGGTGGGATTTGGATTCCAACCACTATGTCCCATTGTTGTTTCCATAGCATTTGCAGCTACTCAAGCAAATTTGCCTCATGCCTACTCTGAATTTTACAGGGATAAAAACTTCATTGAGCACATTTAACACATCCTCTAGCAAGTCCATGAAATATTGGACAAAGTAACTGCTAAGTACAAACAACACCATGATCAACATTGGGTTCCATACAAGGTCCAGGTGGGCGACAAAGTTTGGCTACATTTGTAGGAGTGCCTCACTAGGGCCCACTGAAAGCTTTGCCTTCTCTAATATGGGCCTTACACCATTAATAAGGCTGTAGGGGACAATGATTTTTAGCTCAAAATTCCACCGTTTTTTGGCCTGGTCTCAGTGTTCAATGTGGACCTCCTTTTCCCATACTTTCCACCATTACTGGACACATCAGACATTGCAAAACAACTCACACCAATAGAGCTAAACCCAGACTGAATGGAACAAGCCACAAATGATTGGATCATGGACACGTAGATCAAGAAAACTTGTCAGTAGAATATCCAATTTTATTGAGTTGTTAAAGTTGGCCAACTCCTACACCAATGCAAGTGGCTCACCAAGGACCAAGTTTAGCAGAAGTTTCCCCATCTCATGGAGACACTCAATGAAATGGGAATCATTGCTTCCTAAGGGGGTATGATTGATCTAGGTGGATATTGGTGGCCAATCGTCTATTCCACTTGGACCCCCACCATTGTTTTTTTTAGTTTCCTTAATTGTAGCACAATTTCAGTTTCCTTAATTATAGCATAATTTAATATTTTTGGCAGTTTTTTGGGTCTTGAAATCCCTGAGCCGTATTGAGCCCCTAAACGATGTTTTTATGGAAAACAGGAAAACACGCGAGTCTTCAACTTTTACACATGTTTAAAATAAAAAAATTTAGTGCTCGGATAAATATTTCTAATGAGGTATCATACATGTCAAATGAAGATTGTATGCGAAAGTTACGACCCCGAGAAATTGATGTACCAATTTACCCCAACGGGGCCCAAAGTCATTAGGGGAATTTTGAGGTCTAAAATGGGCCTCCTAAGAAAAATGTACAATCAAAATTCACTTTATGAGAACCAATCACATTTTAGGGGATGACATCATCCCTAATGGTTGAGGTGGCATTGCTGGAGTTAAAGGTACTTACTTGTCACATTCTCAATGGTAGATAAAATCTCATGGTTAACCATGGTAGTGCTCTAAGTACTTTTAAAGTCAAAGTAAAGTATTCATAATAAATGTCATTTCACACTTTTTGAATAAAAATATATTATTGTCATTTCATATTTCTTGAAAGAAACAATGGATATCCCTATACATTTATTATATTATATTATATTATTTTTATATAGTATATTAATTACATGTTATTATACAATTTAAATAATATAAATTATAATTAATAGGATATAATATAATTAAGAATCTATAAATTTATATTTATATTTTATTTAAAGCTATTTAAGTACAAAGGACAAATGCATTAGTTGTTCAATAATAATGATTTTTTCTTGAAAAACTCGTTCTTATTTATAGTCACATCAATACAATTTTTTTATTGATTTTATTTTTGTACATATTTTGAATTGAAATTAACTATGGTTACATGGATTTTGGTGCAAAAAGTGAATTGTAAATTCATAAATATTATTTTATTGGTTTAGTTATTATTTTATCATTTTCATCCCCTAGTGTTAGGTTTTTAGATATTTAGGGTTTTCAATTGTTTCTAAATAATAAATAAGCCTTTAAGCCTCATTTGAACACAATTCAGAGGCATGTAGTTGCCACATCTCTTCTCAGAGATAAGCTACCAATGCCCGAGCTAGTTATTTCCATTCTGTATGTAAGCATTTTTCAGTTATTTGATATTAATGAAATGAAGATTTATTTCTGCTGCATCTATGTGTTTATGTTTATATCTTTATTATATTGTGCTCCTGCATAGTCAGGATCATATCACCTTGTAATGTTTTGCTTATGTTATTTCTTAAGTTTTATGAAGGGGGCGCATTGTCTCCATGCAAGTCCAAAGTTCATGCAACATTAGGAAGGGATTCATTCTAATTCTTTAGTTGGGAAAGTGCCACGGTTCAAATTATTTTCTAATTCATATTCTAGTGGAAGAAGGAATTCTCTGACCATATTATAGTTTCCATAAAATTGTATCTATGAAAAATTATGTGGAATTTATGATTATATCTGTGATCTATTTCTGGGATTAATAGGAATTTTTAATTTTTTTTCATGAATAGAGGAATTTGTAAGTGGGCCAGTTTTTTACTCGTGTGACATAGGGTCAATTTTGACCACTACCACTATAACCCCTAGGTTCTTATGTATACCCCTAACTAGACACAATTAATTTAGGGGGATTTAAAACTCAAATATCTTGATACATAACACTTCATTTTCATGGTGCTTGCTAATTGAGCTATACCTTGGGGGCTAGTATTAATAGGAATTGATTTGCAATTAAGTTTTCCTTATTCCTAGCAAAAGAGATTTATTGGCTAGCATGCACTGGAAAATTTGAAGGGAGTGGGATAATGTTAGGGTCTGACCCTAACCCCTTTATTAATGTAATAGGCCCAAGGGGCCCCAGAAGAGTCATCATTAGTAATTATAGTAAATAAATATCGTAATGATTTATTGGCATTAATGATGATTGTAAGTGGTTGGCCATCATTCAAGAAAAGGGACCACAACTAGTTATTCTACTTAAGGATGATGAATAAATGGGCCATTGATAATAAATAAAGTGGTTAACCCACATTATGCAAGGGACCACAAGTAGTTACGGTTTTGGATATTATGAGACTATATATAGTCAGAGATAGTAAGGGAAGTGTTGGCTCTTGTGGGCTTGTCCCAATTTCAACTTGTACTTCACACCAAAAAAACCCTCAAATATCGACCATTTCGGCAACAACTTGCAAGCAGATCACAATCTCACCCAAGGCGGCTATGGGTGGTTGAAGAACCAGGTTTTTGTAGCCTTGAGGGACTGCGCAAGGTGGCTTTTACTTCACTGTTCTGTATTTTACTTAGCCTTCTTTATTAAGATGAATATTTTCAGTACATTCATATTTTGACCTGCGCACATAGCTGCAGGTGGTTTGTGTACTAAGTTGCATATTCTTCCAAGGTCTCCACGCACTTAGTTTCAGAGCCTTTCCTTACGGTCTAAAACACAGAAAAAAAGACACAATGAGTTGCGCTCAATGTATATGATGGTTATTTTATTGTTCTTTGACAAAGAATTACATTTCCTTATATACATTTACATAGCTACAAAACCATGGTCCACATACCATGGGCTACGACAAAACAATTAAACAAAACGCCAATGCCCTATTAAAAATGAGGGGCTTTGACTCACCCCGAAGCCCCTAGAACACCACATGGTAAATAAAACTTCACGGTACCGCGCATTCCGCTCCTCAAAATGCAGAGTCTTTGATTAAAATTGGACCAAGTGGGCCGCACCCAACATGCCCCCAACACTCACATGTGACTCGTCTCAAGTCACTCAGCTGTTGTTCCCTTAATCTTTTCTACGATGCTCATGTAGGTGACATTATATTGTTGAAGTATTTCTTCTACCTACTTTTCCTCTCAGCGCACTTATTCCAGTAGTGCCTCTGCTTCTGGTATGACAGTCTTTTTCAACACTTCTTTCTCCCTCTGTCATAGCTCCTTGAGCCTATCCTCTACTATTTGCAAAAGTTGGAGGGCCTCATCCTACCACGACTAAGTCCTCTCGATCAAAATCTGTTATTTTTGCCAAAGGTATTCAATATTATTTTCAAGAGTTTTTCCTTCAGTGATGTAGGTGAACCTTTGCGAGACTGGTAAGGTATTCACAGTTTCCTAGATTTCTTTCAGCTTCTTTTGTTTTGTTTAGAGCTCCTCTTCAATCCTATGAATATTTAGATCCTCCTAGTGAGGTCCAAATCTACATAGTGTCATCTAGCGCCACTATGTCAGAGATGCCTTGTACTACATATTTTATATCCATGTCCCTATGTTAACGTACTTCCGGTGGCATGATTTTCTGGAGCCTCATTTGCCGCTCAGTAATATTTACTTCATGCTTAAACTTAATCTCTTTGAACTTGTTCTTGGAATCCTTTATTGCAAGGCTGAGCTTCATGACCTTCTCTGCTGGTGACTCTTCTTCACAGACCTTTACGTCTGGGACTTCACTACAAGTTTTTGTGATGAGATCCTCGAGTTTATTTTTCTATTGGCATGCTTCATCCATTTCTTTGATTATCTGGTCGAGCTTCTTCTTCAATGAAGCTCTTCAGTTAAAATGTTATACCTTCGTGGATATCGTGCAATATCTGATTTGGTAGTGTAACGACGTTCATATTGACACGATCCCACCCTTTTGCTCACTCTCTGTCCTTGGGGGATTCAAACTATAGCACTCCAGCTGGTATTTGCATACTCTTTAGGCCAATTGGTGTTTCTATCCGACACTCTAGCTATAATAGCTGACCCATCTATTTCGGTTGTCTAGTTGTCTGTGCTAGTACCTTTAACTCTGCAATTCCTTGATAAACATATATTAGGAGTGTTCTGTAGTGATCATAAACCTTGTCCCATGTCTCTACTGTCACTTCCTAGTCTTTTTCTCAAATTTCATCGATGTCCCCCTTAGTAAGGACAAGTGGTATTGCGTCCTTAGATTTGTTCGCCTTCTGTTTCTTCCTTGCACTTTGTTAGAGTCCTATATTTTATAGGATGACTTGATTGTAGCTGCTATTTTGTACATGATATGTTGTAAATGAATTTCAATTCTACAAATTTATTTCCAAAACGAAAAAGAAATAAAATAAAAGAAATAAAAACAAAAGGAGATAGAAAATAGATATATATAAAAAAAAAAGAGAAATAAGAAAAATAATAAAATACCCGATGAAAAATAAAATTTATAGGAGTGAGCAAGATTGAATTCCACTCAAATAATGAAAAATGCATCAATCAATAATTAGAATTTTTTTAATAAAGTGTGCTGCTAGTTAAAATGCGACATTGTAATAGGAAGAATAGCTAGTTTAATCACATTGTTTAAACATGACTAGGCTAAAAATAATAAAGTTAGTTTAGGTTAGTGAATAAATAAATCACACATTTTAATTGTGATTGAACTAGGTTATTTAAAATAAAGATGAAGTTAATCACATTGTGTAATCTTGATTAATTGACAAGTTAAGAGGAAAAAATAAAAAATTCCTTGCAAATTGAAATGCAACATCAGTGGATAAATAAGTAGTCTTAGAAAGTAATCAAGTGTGTATTAAATCAGTTAATCACAATTTTCGCAAGTTGCGATAAAGTTAGGATATAAGGTTTTATGTTGTAAAAACATTACAATGCTTTTTGACGGACACGATCTACCCTCGTCCGGATCAATGACGAGGGATTGTTTTCGCCCCCCCCCCGAGCTCCTTCACGCTTTATCCGCGGGGGAGGGGGGGTGGTGGGGGGTTTGAAATTGAGGGGCCTACCAACTAACATGGCACCACCATATGAGTTTGCACCTACCCCCCCTCCTTTCTGCTCAATGCTCACCCCCCCTGAAAATTCTTCCCTATGTTGACTCCAGACTTCTGCTACTCCCCCACCAATAAGTATCTTCCACCATGACCATCCGACGTCACCATCACCTACCGCCACGGGGTCCATCCTCCTCCACTCATCCTGCACCACCTCATGTTTGCAGACCCCACTCCACCACTTCCCTTATGTAAAACAACTTCCAGATATCCTTTCCACTCCCAATAAAAAGATTCCATTTGGCACTCTCCCATTCACGTTAGCCAACCATTGTACCAATCAATGTTTCCCTCTTTGAATAAAACGGACTCGCTCCTACTTAAACAGTAAAACACAATGATAATTCCTAAAATACCATATTAAACGCTGTAAAACCATTTAATTTCCTTCTTCTTTTTTTTCACAACCAGACGAAAATTACAGTGCTCCACGTTGTCCCATCATCTAGTCAATTTCCCATCAACTATGATCAGACCGCCATCAATGACCCCACTTCAACTTTCGGTTCTTACCTACCTCTTCTAGGTAATCCTAGCGTCCTCATTCTTCTATTTTTAACAATGGAACCTAATGGAAAGACCCCCTATAATAAAGCTAAGAATCCTGAAGAAAATCTTATGCTGCCCCCTTTCATCGAACTTGATCACCTGCCATTATTCGACATGAAATACAAATTTGCCGAAACCATATGTGAATTCGACATGTTTGAACTTGATAGTTGGTTGAAGCAAAAGTATTTATACCTCAGTGATGAATTGGGACTTTGGGAATCCTTCCTGCCCCAACTCATATTCCCATAGAACCATTACTTTCCTAAACTAATATCCTGGTGCCAAATCAGATATGTACCCAACCAAAGAGAATTTTTCATCCAGAATGGTGAATTTATGCTCACCATACTTGCTGAATCCTTCTCACAAATGATGAAAATTCAAAACCCTAGCTCCCTAAAGCCACTACCAGTAGATTCTCTCACAAAACTCTATAAAAATTTAACCTTTCCATAGAGAGCCAAGATATTCAAATTTTTTCTCCCCGAGGATGCTCAATTTCCCAAGACAAATCCCCCATACTCATCCTCCATGTTCCCTGAGTTAACCAAGCAGGTAATTACAATCATTTCATGCATACTTGGCTACCCCTCCGATCAGTGGGTTGATGAGGCCATTGTTGGCTTTTTGTCAGTTTTTACAACAGACGAAAAATCTGTTATTGTCAATTACAGTGAGTTTATTACAGAGGCAATTTATGAATGATTTATAAAGTTTCCTAATGAGGGATATTTAAAATACACCTCTGTATTAGTCTATTTGTTTATTTATCATCAAGTAGACAAGTTTCCATTTTCTTTGCAGAAGTTGGATGAGAAGGGTAATTCACAATCGATCATCCAATGGACCTCCTTGGTGAGAAAAAAATCCACTGAGTTTACCTTTGCAGACTATGTTGATCAGTTTGTTTACACAGTTATTTTTCTGCTGAACAATGATGTGGAACCTAGAATAGGAACAAATATTCAAAGAGTTTTTCATCTTAGTGACCAGGTGAAGAGAGGTGATTGATATTTATACTAGAAATATACTGAGGTCAGAGTTTATGGGCGTGAATTTCCACCCTACAGGCTTCCAAAATTTGTTCCCATGAGATTTTTCTCATTAGAATACATAATAAAAATGATACATATGGATGACTTAAACTTTGTTGCAGCTAAAAATAAGGCACAGTTCAAAACCAAAGCTCAGATTGGGCCATTTGTTTGCAATACCATAAAAACTGGTAAAGAGGCAGGTTAACTCCTGAAGAAAATGAATTTCAAATTAAGTTTCACTTGAGCTTACAACCCTTTCGGCATAATTTGAAAGTTGAGAGTGGAGCAAAATACCACTCCTTATAGCGACAATCCTAGGCTAGAGATAGAATTTTTTATGAACCAAAGTCAGTGGGATGAGAACACACTACAGGAAGACGAAGAACAATTCATATCCACAACCACCTCTCAGACCCCTACACGTCAAGCAAAAAAAGGTAAAAATATAAGGGAATATGAGTCTTCTCTAGAGATAGAAATTGAAGCCATTGGAGTTCTTGATATATAAGAGGAAACAATAGACTAACTCTGGACCATTTTTTCAGCAGGGAAATAAATAGCAGGAAACTATAGTTATGACAGGCCCTCATGTTTCTACAAGGGAGGATGAAATTTTCACTGGATCTCCCTCTTCATCAACCTCCAAAGATCCTCCAGATACAACAAAAAAAACATAATTGGCTCAGGACACAGCTGAGCCGATCATTTTTTCCAAATACAAGGAAATTAAACAAAGGAATTAAATGCTAAAATTTAATACATACACCCAATTCTGGAAGCAAACAATTACCTCACAACACACACTTCTTTCAGCCTTTGATACAAAGAAAGGGAAAATGTAGATTGAAATTATTAAAGCCTAGGTTCGAGTGCCAAAGACGCCAACAAATTACAAAGAATTAGAGAATGAACATTTCCACAGTCATAAAGATAATGTTGAGAGCTTCTAGAGAACCGTGTATATTACTCGTTGAGCCCGACGTTTCGAGTGAACACTTCACCCATCTTCAGGGGAAGGAAGCTAGAGCATAATATGAGAAGATTGTTGGACCAAGATTTTATAGGGAACAAGATATTAGTCATTAGAATAAAGGGTGGTTATTACTGTTTGAGTTAAATTAACACAATACTAAACTAGGTTATGTCTTGAAAGTGTAAAAACCTGAAATTTGAATGTATAACATAAACAATTTCAATCACCAGGCACCTTGCTAGAGTGTTTATTCTAGCACGATGATAAATAAACCCAATCGAATTAAATTTTTTCTTTCTATGCATATGTTTTGTTTGGCATGAACTAGGTAAAAAACTAAAAACACATTAGGAGGAGTGGCAGGATAGATGAGAGTTTTTTTATTTTAGGGAGTGGTGTGGGAAAAAATTTTCCAATTGAAAGTTTTGAATTTATAGTTTCGTCGAGCGGAAGACCCTCATGTTAAATGAGAACATTATTCCTATCCATCCCTCTCTCCTGTTGTATCCAAAATTTTTATGGAACAATTTGAATCCAAATCCTTATAAAACTTCCACCTTAAGCCTAAATTCTGGAAACGTTTTGTTGAAAACACCTTTGTGATTTGGTCCCATGGTATCATTGTGCTCAAAAAATGTCTTGCTCATCTTAATAGCATTTCCCCTCATATCCAACTCACTATAGAATTGGAAGAAAACCATTCCCTCCCCTTTCTTGATGTCCTCATCTCTCGCCTCCCCGATGGTTCCCTAACCCACCAAATCTTTAGGAAGAAGACTCATACTGATAGATACCTTCATGCCAACTCCCACCACCATCCAACTAAAAAAATTTCCATTCTCAAGACCCTTGTCTCTCGTGATATTAGAATTTCCTCCGCTAAATCCTTCCCCAAAGAAAAATATCATCTGTCAAAAGCGCTTAAAGTTAATGGTTACACTTCATCCCAAATCAATAAGGCCTTCCGTGCTTGCCTCCATCCCCTCCCCAAAAGCCATCCCTGTACCCCTCCGTTAGCCAAGGTAACCCTTCCTTATATTCAAGGTGTTACTGATCACCTTTCCAGATTTATCTCTAAAGTGAAAGTCAAAACCTTCTTTAAACCCCATCGAACCCTCAACTAGATCTTCAGGTCTGCCAAAGACAAAAGTGACTCCTTGTCAGGTCTTGGTGTATATGAGATCCCCTACTCTTGCGGTAAGTCATACATAGGAAAAACCGGTAGATCCTTTAAAACTCGATTGAAAGAACACATGGCATACACCTACCATAACTGTGTCACCAGATCGACCATAACTGAGCATTCTCACTTTACTAGCCATCTTATTTTCTTTGATAAATCCAAAATCCTTGCTCCCTCCCCTTTCCATTCCAGCCGGTTCATTAGGGAAGCCCTCGAAATTGCGAAGCATCCCAATAACTTTAATCACGATGACATGTATCATTTAAGCCAATCATGAAAGCCCACCATCCATTTTTTGTCCTCTAAATACCCTATCACTAATTATAACCTATCCTAAATTCCTCCCCCCCCCCTTATTCTCGTGTTTTTTCCTCTCCTTTCGTCTCCCCTTTCATTTCCATCGTTTCCATTAATTCATTCATTCTTGGGCCCCCCTTTTGATATTTTCTTATTGGGATTTTCTCCTCAATTTTAAATTTTATTAATCTTATTGGGATTTTCCCCTTTAATTTATGGCTTATCCAATAATGTAACAC
This sequence comes from Pinus albicaulis, assembly GCA_034641835.2. NCBI lineage: Eukaryota > Viridiplantae > Streptophyta > Pinopsida > Pinales > Pinaceae > Pinus > Pinus albicaulis. The sequence goes on along the minus strand of CM076584.1, from coordinate 1,023,776,199 downwards.
TTAATCATTGATCAACCCGTCCCATATTCCGCCCTCATCTCTTAAATTAAATAAATGTATGTATAAAATTTCTTTAATTCAAATCCCTCTTTCACCTTCCATTTACTTTATTATTAATTTAACACCCTATCCTTTTTCTATATTAATTCATTGAATACACTAACCGTTATTCTTTATTCATTTATTACATAATTTAATACTAATTTTAAATAAATGTTTTAAATTCAATAATTGATTTCCTTAACGGTAAAATATCATTTATTAATTTATAAATTTGATTTTTAATAGTGTAATCCGATATTAAATTTATAATTTATATTTCTAATTTTGTTTCAATGGTTTGCCTCATTTAATGCTCATAGAACCTCTTAACCCCCCTTTATTCTAAAAGCTATTTTTTCATTCCCTATAAAATATTGGTCCAACACTCTTCTCATCTTATTCTCTAGCTTCCTTCCCCTGAAGATGGGAAAATTTTTCACTCGAAACGTTGGGCTTAACAAGAAATATACACAGTTCCCTAGAAGCTCTCAAAATTAAATTATAAAGAATCGAATTGATGCACAACAAATTTATCCATTTGACCAAATGAATATGCATAAAGAAACCAGTGAAATGATGTACTCAACTTTAACTAATGCTGCCATGTTAGCCTCTAGATTATAGGTATCATTCAAAAACATACAAACACAGTTAAAGTTAGAAAATATTTTATCCTTAGTCAAGGATACCAAGATCAAGTCACTGGAAGACTTGGTGATCAAGCTAGAATACAATCCCAGTGATGTAAAGGCAACAGAGGAAATTGAAGAGAAAGAACACTGATATGGCATCTTTGAGGAAGCAGCTCAAACTTCCCACTACAGAGCTTCCACATGCCAAGGAAGTTGGTGAAATGGAAAAAAGAGAGGACATGCTCAAGATAATAATTAAACAAAATAGCCAGATTAGAGACATGAAAGTGGAAATGGAGAAGCTTCTCAAAGAGAAGGAGCAGTCATCACATTTTGCTATATTTCCACTCACAATAGTCCCCATTTTAGTTGCAACAACACCAATGACATCTATATCAACATACGCACCAACACAAACATCAGATCCTTCAAGCAAGATTGTAATATTCCTAATTAGCCCAAGCTAATAGGAATATTTCATTATGTCTTTAATTTTATTTATTGATGAATAAAATGTAGAGGACATGAAAAAATCCTAAAACATAAAAATAAATCAATTCCCAATGTGAATAGAGACAAATCAGGGCTTTCTTAATAAAATCCACTTGTGTGTGAAACAGGTTTGAGCTATTTGACTGGGTCAACAGGACCAAATCTACAGTGCTGTCTAGGTTCAATGTATCTCCTATAGGAACAACGTAGTTCTAGAAGGAGGACCTCATGTGAAAGGGGTTAAGTGATTCAAGGTGGTTTAGGGTTTTGCAAATACTCATATTATAAAAGGAAGGAGAAGGCTCAAGAGAGGGGTTGTTGAAGATATTCAAAAATTAGTCTCCTTAGAATAATTCTAATTCTCTGGGCTTTTTAGCAAGAGAATAGTGAGGGTTTCCTATTTAGGAATCCACCCTCCTTCCTTGAGGATTTCTTGGAGGATATTGTGCTACATTGATCCACTATCTGGCATTTTGGCCAAGCCTCAACTTACATCTACAGTGCAATCCTATTTTGGGTGAGCTGTCTATGTAGGCTACAACAAGTGGAGTTCTAGATATGTATAGATCTAGTTTGTTTTGGGTGTCTCTTCTCATGGAGTATGTCTTTTAACCTCCTGGAAGAGTGCCTCTTCAGTTTGAGCTTCAGATTCTTATCTTGGCATCAGGCCGAAGTGTGCTCCACTTCTTCAGTGTAGTCACTTGAGGAAACTACGTCCTCTTTGTAGGAAAAGTTGCAGTGTACATATGATAACAGTTTGGAGGAGAGATCTCCGGTGGAAGGACTCCTTTCCTTCACTATGGTGATCCGTGGATTGGCCAACCAATCCATGTTCTATTTCAGATCTAATATGATGTGTATCATATTATTCAGAAATTTCTAAATATTACTGCATATCTATGGTGTAGATCTCAGATCTATTCATTGTTATTCATCTTCTGCTGAGATCCCCAAGGGGAATGTACTAAAAAGCTCTTTTTGCATATATATCCCATTATGATCTATGATTTTCTATTCATATATATTTTGGATCTAAAATATAATGAAACATTGCTTCAACCCCCTGTAAATTACGCTTTTCAGCTTTTCTGTCTCATTCCATGGTTGCAACACTTCATTTTGTGGCCTTTCTTCATGTATAAACCTGTATTTTCTAATATAAAGCCATTGAATCATATTATGAACTTTCAATAATGATATTCCATCATTATTTCAGTTAAAAACTTAAGAAAATCACATTGTAGAAGCTTCAAAACTTTCTGTATAATTTAAGCCATGGGAAATCAGGGTTTTCTAGCCTAGTTAGGAAAGGAGGAACTTTTTAATATAACAGAACAAATTTTTTTTTACTGAAATTCGACATGGAAGTCCCTAATAATCCTATCTATTATATCCAGCCACTTTCCCATCTTATTTTTACGCAAATTTCTGAATACATTCGTTTTAGTGCCTAAATCATCACTTTTCCCCACCTTTTGCCTTATAAAACGCTGTATAAAGTTTTTGATTTATATTTTGTTGAAGGATAAGTGATTTAAAATCTGTATAAGAAATATTTTTGTAGCTCCACATTGGTAATAACTCATATTATTCCCAATAGTGTAGTTGTTCCTTAGTTGGGAATATTACAATGGTATCAGAGCAAGATCTTTGGCTCAACCTGTGGCTTCAAGACAAAGTGTTGTAGATCAAGGAGAAAGGTCAGAATGCTGAATAATATGATTTTTACCTCATCATATTCCATATCCATGAATACGCTCTTCAAATAGGGTAGACAGATAAAGGAGAAAGAAGAAGAAAATGAAACTCCTAGAGGGTTTCAAGGAGAAGAAAGTTGCAGTGAGACCTACAGAAGGTTTCAAGAAGGAGAGGAAGACCCATGCAATTCATACCCTCACAAAGAAGATGCATTGTACATAAGAAACAAGATCATGGCTCCACCACTTGGAAGAATGACAGAAGAGGAAATCTCCCTGCTCCTTTTCTAGACCCTGAAGGGTATTGAAGATGATCTCAAGGAGATTGAAAGGGTGGAGACTTGTACCAGCGTTGGCACAACCTTGGAAGAGCAGCCTTCATGTTTAGTGATGGAGGAAGACTACACAGTTGCAGAAGAAGCTCTTGCTTCTACATCCCACCAAGGTATAATTGAAAATCCATCTGTTGTCATTTCAGCCCATTGTATGAAGAGATTTACATTTCTGTATGCTGCTGATTTAGATCAACAAAGTTGCACTGCACTGTGCAAGAGCAGTAAGGAAGAAAGGAGGCACCAATCCTCATGGGGGCATTCAAGTTGCAGCTTCATTCATGAAGCAATGGAGGGAGAAATGATGAATGGTAGACATCTTGAAGTGAGAAACCTTTTCTCCTTTCTAGATGCCTCTTTCTCAATGAGCACTCTCTAGCTCAAAGAGAAACTTATACCTGCAGAAGATCCATAACCTCAATGGTTTTGGAAGGAAATTGATGAGAGGTCTTTTCTTGAGGATCTCAACGGGATTGCATTTCAAAAGCACTTGAAATGCAAAAGGCGTAAAACCATGAGGACACAAAGAGGAGATGGGGAAGAGGCTAGCCTCATTCCTATCCATTGTAGAAGGTTGAAACACCTAGGAAGGTGATTGGATTGTGCAATGGAAGCATGGAGGGTCTTCTCCACTCATGTATTCAGTCATCTCTCATTAAGTAGGTCTCATTATATGAAGATTATGGAACCATCCATGGGCAACATGTGTCATCACTATCAAAGGATGAGACCCTGAAGATTGCAGAAGGAAAAGAGGAGGGAAAGCTTCACATGGTAAGAAACATTTTTCCCTCTTTATTTCAGCATAATAATGCAAAAATAAGGCAAAGTGATCTATTCAAGCAAAGAAAGGACACATCAGTCCATACATCCTTCCATGATCTATGCCTTTTTGTCTCCTTACTTGAAGGAATTCCACCAAGGAGTTCCCATGATGAGAAGAAGAGCAAAGTGTTCCCTCAACCTTGTGCATCCATGTCATCTCTTTCTAAGAGGGAAGCCAACACAACATTGGAGACTTTGGGTAAGAAGCATGCTTATGTAAATCACATCTTATTTCATTATTGCATGTATTCTCTTACTTTACATTTGCAGGCCATAACTCCCAAAGGGAGTGTTTTACCTTACAAGCTTCATGGCCAACTATGGGCCAAGATTATTTTCAAATATGGCCACTCCCTTGATGGACTAAGGGAGGTGTTACAACATGATGGGTGCTTCCCTAAGGCACCAAATATACATTTCACTTTCAGCCATGGTGAAATTATAAGGGCAACAAGTGAGTGGCATGCAAACCACTTACCGTATCTAGATCTGAAGCAGGGAGGAGATCACATGCGTTGGTTCCTATTGGGTGAGCTTGGGTACCACCCAAGGTTTTTGAATTTCTTGCCTCATGCCTTGTATTTCAAGAAAAGAATGCATAAGAAGAAGGAATATTTGTTTTGGTTGATGAGAAGAGAGTATGGACACTCCATGATGAATTCCATGTCCATACATCTACCTGTATCCATGATGTATGTACATGTATTTCTATTTAGAAAGAATCTCATAATCATGTATGTACTTTGGGTTGGGAGAAGATGTAACCTTCTCATGGGATGGCATAAGGTAGCATGTTTATATCATGATGTTAATGATGCTCCAATATTTATTGTAAACATAAGAGGAGGAAAGGTACAATGGGTGAATGTATCCATTGGGAATGCAATCTCCCAAATTCATTTGTATTTCAAGAAGAGGATAGAACCTTATATGGCTGCTGCATTATATATTGTGTTTTCTTATGCAGGAGGTCATGTATTGGGCTTATGTCATGGGAAGGGATCTCTCACAAGGGAGAATTTGGAGCATGACATGTGTTTTTTGAATCATATTCAGCCAACACCTATTATCCTCCACTATTTTCAAGCTTTGAAGAAGCTTATTGCAGCAAGTAGGTGGTGGGATGGCCACTTATTATGCTATGATTTGAAGCAGCATGGGAAGGGAAACTTTCCACATGACACCCTTGGCATGGAAGGGGTCAAAAAGGGAGAGTCAAATCAGCTCACTCTTTCTTCTTGTGAGGAAGAGAATAGATCCATGCACCACTCCATTGATGGGAGGATGATTGTTGGTGAAGAACATGATCATGTTACATATGTTTTATATTCTGATTTCATGTACTCTTACACCATGTTTTTGTAGGCCATGACTCCTAGGAGGAGTGTTATATCATGTGAGCCTCTTGGCCAATATTGGGCCCCAAAAATTTCTGAATTGGGCCACTCCCCTGAGAAGAGAAGGGAGATTTTTCAAAATGATTGGTGCTTCCCCAAAGCACCAAACATATATCACACTTTCATCCATGGTGATATGGTGTGGGGAGCAAGTAAGTGGTGGGAAAACCACTTACCATATCTACCTTTGATGCAAGCAGGGGATGCCTTGCGTTGGTTCCACATGTGGGACTATGACCCACCTCCCTATGTGCAATTTTCTATTTTCAAGCACATTGTTTTGATTCCCTATCTTGATAATGTACTTGTAATTCTATGGGGATGTATGGGGAAAGAAGGAAGGATGGCATGTGCCTCATGGGATGGATACTCTCCATGTACTTTATGTTTCCTTGTTTTAGGGAGAGCATGGGGGCAAACCATGCTTGTTTCATATGCTCTATTGTCTTTTTATGGAATGAGCTATTTGCATCTCATGAGAACCTTGGAGGAGCAAGACATGGATGGATGGATTGGTGAGCACTTAGCTTATGGAGGAAGCTTATCTTATGTTGGTGTCACCAAGGAGGAGATCTCGCAGCACTCACCTTGCAGTTTCTTGAGGACAAGCAACAATTTTGGAGGGGAGGACTGTAATATTCCTAATTAACCCAAGCTAATAGGAATATTTCATTATGTCTTTAATTTTATTTATTGATGAATAAAATGTAAACGAGGACATGAAAAACTCCTAAAACATAAAAATAAATCAATGCCCAATGTGAATAGAGACAAATAAGGGCTTTCTTAATAAAAGACATTTGTGTGTGAAACAGGTTTGAGCTATTTGATTGAGTCAACAAGACCAAATCTACAATGTTGTCTAGGTTCAATGTATCTCCTAAAGGGACAGCGCAGTTCTAGAAGGAGGACCTCTTGTGAAAGGGGTTAAGTGATTCAAGGTGGTTTAGGGTTTTGCACATCCTCATCTTATAAAAGGAAGGAGAAGGCTCAAGAGAGGGGTTGTTGAAGATATTCAGAAATTAGTCTCCTTAGACTTATTCTAATTCTCTGGGTTGTTTAGCAAGAGAATAGTGAGGGTTTCCTGTTTAGGAATCCTCCCTCCTTCCTTGAGGATTTCTTGGAGGAGATTGTGCTACATTGATCCACTATATGGGATTTTGGCCAAGCCTCATCTTACATCTATAGCACAGTCCTATTTGGGGTGAGTTTTCTATGTAGGCTGCAGCAAGTGGAGTTCTATATCTGCAGAGATCTAGTTTGTTTTGGGTGTCTCTTTTCATGAAGTGTGTCTTTTAACCTCCTGGAAGAGTGCCTCTTCAATTTGAGCTTCAGATTATTTTCTTGGCATCAGGCCAAAGTGTGCTCCACTTTTTCAGCACAGTCACTTGAGGAAAATACGTCCTCTTTGTAGGAAAAGTTGTAGTGTACATTTGATAGCAGTTTGGAGGAGAGATATCCGGCGGAAGGACTCCTTTCCTTCACTGTGGTGATCCGTGGATTGGCCAACCAATCTATGTTCTATTTAAGATCTGATCTGCTGTGTATCATATTCTTCAGAAATTTTTGAAGATTACTGCAGATCTATGGTGTAGATCTAAGATCTATTCATTGTTATTCATCTTCTGCTGAGAACCCTAAGGGGAATGTACTAAAAAGCTATTTTTGCATATAGATCCCATTTTTATTTGTGATTTTATATTCAAATATATTTTAGATCTAAAATATAATGAAACACTGCTTCATCCCCCTGTAAATTATGTTGTTCAACTTTTCTGTCTCATTCCATGGTTGCAACACTTCATTTTGTGGCCTTTCTTCATGTATAAATCCGTATTTTCTAATATAAAGCCATTGAATCATATTATGAACTTTCCATACTGATATTCCATCATTATTTCAGTTAAACCCTTTATAAAATCACACTGTAGAAGCTTCAACACTTTCTGCATAATTTAAGCCATGGGAAATCAAGGTTTTCTAGCCTAGTTAGGAAAGGAGGAGCTGTTTAATATAGAAAAACACCTTTTTTTTTATGAAATTAGACATGGGAGTCCCTCATAACCATATATATCATATCCAACCTCTTGCCCATCTTATTTTTACGTAAATATCTGAATACATTCATTTTAGGGCCTAAATCATCACTTTTCCCCACCTTTTGCCTTATAAAACACTGTATAAAGTTTATAATGTATATTTTATTGAAGTATAAGTGATTTAACATCTGTATAAGACATATTTTTGTTGCTCCACATTGGTAATAACTCATATTATTCCCAATAGTGTAGCTGTTCCTTAGTTGGGAACATTACAGAGCTAGTTAAGGCCATGGAAAATATGTCCATTCAAGGGCAAGAAATTTCCAAATTAAAGGCCCACATTAAAATGCTACAAGAAGAAAAAATAAGAACAGATAATTCTTATGTTTTAGAATTTCAGAAAAACCATAGGCTCACTCATAGAGTTGAACAACTGGAAATTGAATCAACCATGCCACAAATTTTAGCACAGGAAAAATAAAATATATGGATAGAGACTAATGAAGCCATCAATGAAATATGGCCTTCAATCCAAGTTTTTTTAGCAACAAGAATTAATACATAGATCCAAAGAAGTGGTGAAGGAAATTAAAACAGATTTGGGAGAGAAACCTGGTGAAGCAACATCAATTATAAAAATCTTGAATTCTAAAACCAGAGAAGAACTAGAGGAGCTTAGAATTCAAGACAAGACAAAAAAAATACTGGAGGTGAAGAGAATGCATACTAAAAGGAATGATGCAACTAGAGAATAAATGCGACAATATGGAATCCAAAATTTAGAGATTCCATAAGAAGTTGCAGGTGCTAAATAGGAAAGGACTACAAGATTGATTGGGATGGGAGACAATATAATTAGCTTGAAAGAATATCAGGAGAAATTATGTACTATTTCCCACGATAAATCAAGACTTACAGGTATAAAATGAAACATCAAAGGGAAGGAATTTATGGAAGCTATAGAATTTGACTTATTAATCAGTCATGAGATTAAGCACTTGTTTGTCATCAAACCTACCTTCCACAAGTACACATATGTAGATGAGACATATAGAAAGTTAATAAATTTTTCTATCCCTAGTGAAGATTGATGGGAGAAGCTATGTGAGTTATTTTGGTAAAAAAATTCCATATCCTATAGCAAAACAATACAACATTTTTTGAGGTCCAGTCATCAACGATCATCATCAAGATTAGAGCCAACAACCACATTATTTTCATATTTCCTATTATCTTGCTCTATTTTTGTAAACAATTTTTGATATTTTGTAAAAGATCTTGATATTTTCACTGAAGATATTTTTGTTAAGTTTTGTATAAATACTTTCAAATTTTAAGTATTAGTGTTGGGATTTGTATGAAGAAATAGACTGTTGAATGTAAAGTTGTTCCTTGAGCTCAAGTGGAAAGATTTCAGAAATACATAAATATTTTTTGGATTCTTGTGTTAGACTTGTTGGTGATGTTATTATTATTTTTTTAATGTGTTTCTTTCTATGTTAATTCATATGTTTGTCTCATCTGTTTTGTTCTAAGAAAAATAAGAATTTGAATATGTTTAAATACACTCAATTCTAGCTTTTGAACAAAATTAATGTTTTCAACTGAAGTTAAAAAATATAATTCTTAATTTCTCTATGTTTAATGGATCTTTAATCTTTTCGCCTTTACCATATCACAAATCTTGTTAGATCTAATAAGTATCCCTACCCTGCCCTGTTAAAATTTTCTATCATTGCTGCAATTAATCAACTGAAAGTTTAAATGGTTCCAATGCCCAATGGATTTCCCATGTTGTTCCAACCAAAAAAATTTAAAAATCAAAATCTGAACTTCGCATATAGCCTAAAATTATAAAAAAAACAAATTTAAAATGACAAAAAGATCCCTTTTTGAAGCTGGCAGGGCTAGATACCAACTTCCAAAGTGGTTTTGTGGTTACCTTTGGAATTTCTTTCACAACCTTAGGAAATTACACTGTGATAACACGCTCACCGTAATTACTGCATTTGTTCTATTTTTTATGATGAACGACGATTCCTCTAGTTTTCTCTATGTCGTTGATAGGGTCCTTGATGAGGTGTTGAGAATTATGCTCAAAAATAAAATTTCTTAGAATGAATCGAAACTTGAACGAACACATAGTGTTCATAGTTATGAATCTCGCACAACTCATTTCATGCGAAATAGACTCTGTATGTCTTCAGAAATGAGTTCATTTGTTTTACTAAACATGTAAAATTTGGAAAAAAAATGCAGAAAGGGTGCCCTGTCAGCATTCCGTACTGCTAACATGGCATACTGACTGGGCAGGCTAAAGTTTATTCAACCTTTCCCTCTGGTGAATTTCTGACTTCCAAGTGGCAGACGTTGGTTGGTGCAATTTATGTTTGTGGTGGCAATTTTTCATTAGCTGCAGATTGGGCCAATGAGGAGGGGGAATGTGGCTCAGCCTGGGGCCGCCACGTGTCCTCCTTATGGCATATTAAAATTGGTTATGGAGCTGAAGGACTGGGCGGGGGTCGAACACGATAGCTTCACCCAACAAACGTGTCGCGTTACCATATCTACTGCTCTGTGTTGCTTATGCTATACATTACCGCATGTATTTAAAGTTTAATGAAGCCGTTGGTTGGGGGAGAGGGGGTTAGCCCCCAAGCCATGTAATTGTGACCCGGGAACCACAGTGGAAGCATTGGGCGCTTAACCATAAGCGATTTTTTAAAAACTCTAATCCACAATTATTTAACACTAGTCCTATTTAATTAATGTTGATGCAGATTTAGAACGGAGCGTCGATTTAAGCGCTAATCCAACTTAATTAGCACTTATGCAGGTTTATTTAACTTAATTCAGATTAATTAAATTAACCTAGGTTTAAATTGGCAGTTCGAAAAATACTGCGGAGTTGCTACTTTTGGCACCATCTAGCCCAAATAATGCCAGTTAGCTAAATTTAGGGAGGAAATTGTGGAGCAAACTGGTAGAGGTCATAACTCAGTTAATTTTCAACCAAATCAGGAGCATAAAGAGGCTAAGGTACCATTTTTGAGGGTTTTGAACTCATTGGTATAGGTTTCAGGAGCAGAAAAGCATTGTAAACACATAATTTTGGAAATTTGAGCATAATATAGAGGCCCAAGCCATGGACGTTGGACCAAGGAGATGTAGCCCAGGAGGGGTGAACTCCTTCTTCAAATCCATGTGTTGTTGTGTTGTATGGTGATGTACTGTAATTTTATTTTTTGTTGTCTAGTCTTTCTTTTATGTTAATTTGTTCATAAAAATAATGAGACTCAGTAACTTGCAAGAGAACTTGAACCCTTAAGCACATATAAAACATTTTTTTCAAAATCTGAAAGAGGAATTAGAACAACATTACTAACATACCTTATTCAAATAATTTTTGGTATCAAAGCTTTAGGTTTGTTGTGCAAGAAGGGATCTAATTGTTTTCAAGTCTGTGTCATGCTTACAAGGTTAAAAATCAAAAGAGGAGAAGGGAAGCTGGTTGAAAGCCCTACAGTTGGGTCAAGAGGAAGGAGGGAAAGGTTGCCAAAGTATTAAACACCAGCACATCCCCAAGTTGAAGTTGAGTCTTCAATGAGAATGTATCATGAAGGAGAACCTACCATGATAGAAGAGGTGAGAGCATTCAAAAAGGAATTTTTTGATATGACTGAGATGGTAAAGGTCCTCTATGAGGAAAGGAATTTAAGGATGGAAGGAGAAATTTCTAAGCCTCCTTGAGGAGAGGGTTCTCTCAGAGGAGGAGGTCATGGAGATGGTAGGAAACAATCATCCATTCCACCATCATCCTCACCACCATATTCACCTTATTCTTGATCATCTTCCACTACCAAAACCATTCAATTTGTTCATCCACATACTTCAAAAGGAATTTGTAAATCACCCTTACTTAAACTTGATGTAAAATTTTATCTACCGATGTATAACAGTGAAGTGAATGCAAATAAGTTGGATAATTGGATTCACTAGTTGGAGGTTTATTTCAGAATTCCGAACCTTCAAGAGGATGACATAAAGATTCAATTGGCTTCCTTGAGAATGGAGGGATAAACACTTGTATGGTGGGAAGCAAGAACAAAATATTAGATTAAAAAACACTATAGGATCTCAATTTATTGGTCTGATTTCATTACTTCCATTAAAAGGAAATTTTACCCTCTAGCTTACATGCAAAAATCCATTTTGGACTAGCAAAATTTTAGACAACTAAAGGGACAAAGTGTTCAAAATTATACACAAGAGTTTAGGAGAAGAGCACTAGTTTTGGGGGTAAATTTATATTCTCAAGAAACCTTGTTAAAGTATATTGGGGGTGTGCACAAATATCTTAGACATACTATTATCATGTTCAATCCCACAAGCTTAGATGAGGTTTGTGTTCAAGCCACACAAATAGAAGCAAGAGGGAAACATAGTGCAGATGAGAAAAGTGATAGTTTACTTGAGTATGAAGGTAAGGGAAAGGGTAAGTTTAATGGAAGATGAAAGAAAAATGGTTCTATTAAAATAGAAAAAAATAAACTCACATGTAAACATTTTTCAAAAAATGACCATGATGAAGACCATTGTTGGGAACTCCATCCAGAGTTGAAGCCAAACAAACTTAAAACCAAAGAGGAGGATAAAACAAATATAATCATTTAACATGACTTAGGTTCAGATTCACGAGATGAAACCAAGATTACAAAAATGGGTTTGAAAGGTAAGAACATAACAAGCACTACTTATTCAACTTGTTCTAATGTAACTCAAGATGATGATACAAGAATTGAACTCTTTCATATTATAGTTGTTTCAAAACATACCAAAATAGACACACTATTTGATAGTGGTTCTCAAGCCAATTTGATTTTTGAAGACTTAGTGAAGAGGTTAAATATAGAAGTTGTTACACATCCAAGACCTTATCCTTTAGGCTGGATATGAAATAATGAAAACTTTCAGGTAACAAGGAAGTGCATCCTAATGTTTGCAATCAATTCAAACTTTCTTGACGAAGTTGAACTTGATGTAGTTCCACTTGAGATTTCAGGTATTGTTTTGGGAAGTCCTATATTTATTAAAGGAGGGAGGTATTTCATCGCCATGAGAATAAGTACCATTTTTTAAAGGATGGATTTGAGTACATAGTTAGAGCACATAAGCAGAAGATGAGTTTGTCTTTTATACATGCAGGAGAAATGAAGAGAATAGTGAATGCAAGTAAAAATTTGGCTTTGTTAATGTTCAAACATAGTGATGATTTGAATGAGACCTTTCAAGAAGATGCATCAAATGAAAAATATGATTTCATTGAAGTTTCTAATGTTTGTAATAAGATTTTTTAGGGCTCTAACATGTTTCATTTGAAAATAGGTAAACAAGGAGTGAAAGATTTGCAGCAGTTCACATCAAATTTGAACAGTGATGGAAACAAGATGCCAGTGTTGAATGGTGCAAAAATAAAAGAACAAGCACCAAAGAAAGATGACAAAGAAGGAATAGGTTACAAAAGTACTTGTTTTTGGTTTCAAAATGGTACATGGAAATGACAGAAATACCTGGTCAAAATTCAATTCAAGTACAAGGCAAGACAACTAAAAATTGCCATGTCGACAGTGTTCGAGGTGAGAAAATTTTCAAGTTATTCAAGTTTCCTTTGATTGACGAACGAGGTGGGAAAATTTTTGTTTCTTCAAGGAAAAATTATTGTTTTGAAAATTCTGGGAAATTTCAGCATGACGATTTTTACAATGACAAGACAGGGTCTCTAGAATCAAGGAAAAAGACTAGTTTTTGTGAAAAAATCAAATTGTTGAATTTAGGAAAATTCCAGTGGATTGAGAATGGAAGGGTGAGGGAACTATACCCTCATCCACATGTTCAGTGATGAAATATATTTTTGGGTCCAACAACTTCCAGTGGGGAGGAAGGATCAGGTGCTCATAATTATGCTCAAAATTCAAAGTTCTCATAATGACCCGAAAACTGAACGACCGCGTAGTGTTCATTGTTTTGAATCTAACACAACTCATTTTGCGTGAAATGGAATGTATATGGCTTCATAATTTAGTTATGTTAATTTTACTAAACCGACAACATTTGGAAAAAAAATGCAGACAGGGAGCCCAGTCAGCAATCCGCACTACTGATGTGGCATGTTGTCTGGGCACGTCAAATTTTAGTCAACCTTTTCCTCCGACGAAGTTTTGACTGCCAAGAGGCAGGCGTTGGTTGGCTCAACCTGGGGGCACCAGGTGTCCTCCTCATGGCATATTAAAATTGGTTATGGACTGGAAGGAGTGGGCGGGTGTCGAACACGAGACATTTCGCCCAAAAAACGTGTTGTGTTACCATCTCTACTGCTCCGTGTTTCTTACCCCTATACATTACTGCATGTATTTAAAGTTTAATGAAGTCGCCATTGGGGGGAGAGGGGGATAGCCTTGTGGGACAACCCCCAAGCCATATAACCGTGCCCCGGGAACCACAGAGGAAGTGTTGGGCGCTTAACCATAAGAGATTTTGTTTAAACGCTGATCTGCAATTATTTAACACTAATCCACAATTATTTAACACTAATCCTATTTAATTAATGTTAATGCGGTTTTATAATGGAGCACTAGTTTAAGCACTAATATGAATTAATTAGTGCTAATGTAGGTTTATTTAACTTGATGCAGATTAATTAAACTAATCCAGGTTTAACTTGGCTGTTCGAAAAATACGACAGATTTGCTATTTTTGGCATCAGATAGCCCAAATAGTGCTAGATAACTAAATTTAGGGAGGAAATTATGGAGCAAACTGGTATAGGTCATAACTAAGCTAGTTTTTGACAAAATTAGGAGCAAAAAGAGGCTAAGGTACCATTTTTGTGGGTTGTGAACTCATTGGTGCGTGTTTCAGGAGCATAAAATCATTGTAAACACATCATTTTGCAAATTTGAGAATAATATAGAGGCCCAATCCATGGAAGCTAGACCAAGGAGATGCAACCCAGGAGGGGTGAAATTCTTCATCAAATCCCTATGTTGATTTATTGTATGGTGATGTATTGTACTTTTATTTGTTGTTGTTCAGTCTTTCTTTTATGTTAAATTGTTCATAAAAATAACATAAAAATCACTCATGAGACTCAATAACTTGCAAGAGAACTTGAACCCTTAAGCACATATAAAAAATTTGCTTCAAAATCGCAAAGAAGAATTAGCACAACATTACTAACATACCTTATTCAGACTAGTCCTGGTCACCCTATTCCTTCTCTAGCTCTGTCTCTTCTGCATTTGTTCCTTTGTCCTTTCCACTTGGACCCGCATGTTGCGCGGTGCCCCCCTCTGCTTCATTATCGTCTATGGCTGGAGTGAACAACTCTGCTTACCAATGCAATACGATATCAAGAAGGCGATATTCAATGGCCAAATACGGTAGAGGATGCCATGTCTCCATCAGATCCTTTTGAGCCTTCATGTATATCATGTGAAAGTCTGCCTTAACATTAGGGGAATTTTGAGGTCTAAAATGGGTCTCCTAAGGGAATAATAAAAATAATAGTTAAACCAATAAAATAATATTTATGAATTTGCATTTTACTTTTTCCGCCACAATCCATGTAACCATTGTTAAATTCAATTGAAAATATGTACCAAACTAAAATTAATAAAAAAAATTGTATCAATGTGACTATAAATAAGAATGATTTATTCAAGAAAATGTCATTATCATTGAACAAAGAATGCATTTGTCCTTTGTATTTAAATAAGTTAAAATAAATTATAAATACAAATTCATAATTTCTTAATTGTATAATATACTATTAATTAAAATTTATATTATTTAAATTATATATTAACATGTAATTAATATACTATATAAAAATAATATAATTTAATATAATTTAATAAATGTAATATATTATTTTATGTATTTTTTTTTGTAGATTACATATTTAATTGATTTAATTTATAACATAAGAAAAAATTAATATATAATAAAAAAAAAATATAATATATATTTTATAACATTTATATTATTTTTCATAATATTATGTATAATAATATATAATATTAATACAATTATAATGAAATTAATTTAGTTGTACTTAAAATTAAAGAAAAAAAAATATTGAAATAGATTTAATCTATATTTATAAGTATAATATAATATTTATATATACATTGAAATTTTAGACTTTTTTTTGCCCCAAACTATGTTGAACCTAATATACCTTTTTTTAACATACAAAACTAATGTACATTTTTTCATCATACAACTAATTTACCTTTTTTCTTTAATTTTAATATGTTTATATTGTTATTAATATTATAATAATATTATTCATAGATTTGATTTATCATAAAATTACAAGGTCACATTTTTATTGATCTTAATTTCATATGTATAATATATATGTATAGATATTAACTTATAATTAATTTGAAATTATAATATTAAATAACATGAGATGAATATATAATTAAAAAATAGATATATGAAAATATACAAATACAATATTTGTTGAAAAAAATGTAAAAACATGAAGATTATGTAAGGATATCCATTGTTTCTTTCAAAAAATATGAAATGACAATAATACTATTTTATTTAAAAATTGTGAAATGACATTTATTATTAGTACTTTACATTATGACTTTCAAAGTACTTAGATCACTACCATAGTTAACCATGTGTTTTTATCTACCATTGAGAATGTAACAAGTAAGTACCTTTAACTCAAGCAATGTCACCTCAACCATTGGCGATGATGTC
This sequence comes from Pinus albicaulis, assembly GCA_034641835.2. Lineage (NCBI taxonomy): Eukaryota > Viridiplantae > Streptophyta > Pinopsida > Pinales > Pinaceae > Pinus > Pinus albicaulis. The sequence continues at coordinate 1,023,759,959 of CM076584.1, read as the reverse complement.
ATCCCTTAAAATGTGATTGGTTCTCATAAAGTGAATTTTGATTGTACATTTTCCTTAGGAAGCCCATTTTAGACCTCAAAATTCCCCTAATGAGTATGCTATATTGCAATACTGATTGAACAAACTTGGTGACAACTTGATATATTGGTTCAACACCATGTGAAATTATATTTGCATTAGTACGAAGAAAATATTGTTCTCTTGTGCACGCGATGACTCCTTGGTATGCCAGAGTGAGGCATACCGCGTGACTTCGCATACATCTGCTTTGACTTGGGGAAACTGTGAGTTCACCGGCTCCTTCCATGCTAATAACACGACGATTAAGATCAAACATGTGTAGTAAAATGTCTTACCCTCTTCTTGTGCCTCACGATAGTCCTTGAAAGATTCCCTCCATAAATATCTGGCCCTGTTGAATTGAACATTGATTTTTCATTGTGCGACTAAGGAAACCACAACCGCGAGGACTTCGTTTTCTCTACATTTCCACATTATCTTCCTGGATAAGATGTGTGCAACAAATAACACCCCTTGGTCACTAATGTAATTAATATCATAGCCTTGAGACTTCTTAACTATCTCAAACTTGTCCTTGATAGCTTGTGCTACTGCCTTGTCTTGGTATTTTATGACAAATTCTTTGGTGGGGTATTTTCCTTGGTAGGGAAGTACAATAATCCTTCGTATCAACATTTCATCAATCGAGATGCTCTTACACAGCCAAAGGCATCCATCATGCACTAATACAAGTAACTTCAATATATGCATAGTATACCTCATGTAGTTACATTTTCGGCTCGAACTGCGGGTACTTTCTCTAGTCATTGAAGTCCCAATCCTCCATATTCAATTGCGAGACTTTCACCAATGGTTCACCTTCAAATGGAACTTTTTTTGGTAGCAACGGTGTGAAGGTGCTGAAATTTGCATTTTCAGGGTATTTAACTGGCTTGGCTCCTAGTTTCCTTGGTGGCAAGTATGGTGGTAGCACAAATGGAATATTTGTGCCCTCTGTCTCCATCTATGGTATCTCAACTTCCTCCTCACTGTCATGGATTTTTTCTAGTTCTTTCTGCTGTGATGGTTTCTTCACCTTCTCCGCAGGTCTCTTATCCTACATGTTCTTTGTCTGCTATTCCTTAGTTGCCTTCTTTCTTGGGGATTTCCTTACTCCAGGGTCTTCAGCTGGTATCTTTTCTTATCTTTTCTTTGGTGGTTCTTTCGTGGTTACTTTTTTCCCGGTAACCTCGTGCTCCTTGGGGACACAGGTACACTTGGCACTGCAGATTTACCAATCTGGGCTTCCATGATGTCTGCTAGCCCTTTCTTTACAAACTCTCTCGAAATATCTCCAAAATTTCTCTCAGATATACAACAACACACTTGTATCACACTTGGTCGTAAATTCTCAAACTGAATTCTCCGGATAGAAAAGTGTAAATTATGGATCGGGACATATCTTTTATGATGAGTTTTAATTTCAAACGTCATGATAGATTGGATCTTGTTCATTGAATGTATATATGGCACTAGATCCAACCAACTGTGCTTCATAAATTTTTTTCTCCCGCACCTTTTAATGACAACTTTATTTTAACGACAACCTTTTCCTTCCAATTGTCATATTTACTGTTATCTTCTACGCATCCATTTTGTGTTGCCGCAACCCTTCCTTCGTCACAGTTCTTTCAGACTTCGACATACTCCTGAATATCGCACAGTAATATTATTTTGGTGAAGTCCCTTCTATAGATTAGTTTATAGTCCAGTTCCCACTTTTAACTGCAGGTGGCACTAAGACTATTCTCTTTTTGGCTTTCAGTGCAAAGCTCCAGGGACAGATTCGTACATATATACCTTAAATCTACTACCGTTCACTTTACCTGAAATTGACTGGAAATTTAACTTTGCAAGCTTAACCGCACCACCGTCAGAGATTTCCTTGATTATATAAAGTCCTAACCAATGTGTTTTAAATTTTCTTGGGAACTTCGCGAATTTGATATCATATAAAAGTACAAGATCTCCTTCCTAGAATGTCTTCTTCTTGATGTTCCTGTCATGTCAATATTTCTCTGTTCCTTTTTTCACTTGTTGATGAAAACCTGTTATAAACCTATATTCTTCCATAGAAATTAATTGCGCCATCCTTTCCTCCATTATATCAGAGTTTTCCATACCTGTGAAGGCTGAAATTATCAAACTTGGCACATTGTACTCCATAGGCATGATTTATTCTTGTCCATATGAAAACCTAAATGGTTTTTGGCCAACCAGTTTCTTGCATGTTGTCCTATATTCCCATAACACTACTAGAATCCTTAAATCCCAGTCATTTTTATTCACATTGCACACTTTTGTGAGTGAATTATCCATATTCTTATTGAATGCTTCAACTGTCCCATTCACTTGAGGATGATATGGGGTAATTTTCTAATGGTATACTTGGAATTCTTCAGTCAGCACCTCAATAGTCTCATGCAAGAAATGTGAACCTCAATCACTCATCAATATCTTTGGACACCCAAATATGGACAAATATATTCAAATAGGAACTTCATGGTGGTTTCTGCACTACAATCCTTCACTACCTTTGCCTCGACCCACCTCGTCAAATAATTAGTTGCAGTGATTATGTATCTTGCATCAACCTTCTTTCGTAGTGGATTAATAGGTCCAACAGATTCAATAGCCCAATTTTCAAATGCTTTCAACATCACATATAGATTTAATGACATTTCATCTCTTCTGGATGGATTTCCTGCTCTTTGGCACACATCACATGCTCAAAAAAACTCTTTTTCATCCTTATGCATAGTGGGCCACCATAACCTAGCTCTCAAGAATTTCTACACAGTGGCCTTTCCTTCATAATGTCCACCTGTGATTGCTCCATGATATTCTGCTAGAATACTCCATCTTTGATGTTCAGGGATGTATCTTTGTAGTATTTCATCTGGTCCCATTTTTTATGTGTCTTTAAGTCAACGAGAAATTGGCTGCTTTGACTACTAGATCCTTCTTTTGATGTGTAGTGTACTCTGTGAGCACCATTTTTGTGGCCAAAAACAGAATAATATCTGCAAAGTGATCATCTGCGACCATGATTGCGAATAGCTACACATTGGGTAGGTTATCCTCGATACTTGTCGATTGTTCTCCTATCTCTAACTTTGAAATATGATCAGGCTCAACATTCAATCTTCCTGGTTGACTATAACCTCAAAGTCATATTCCTGGAAAAAAAATAACCATCGACAGATATTTCCTCCGAAAACATGATTATTCACCAAATATTTCAGTGCGGAGTGATTAGTGAACATCTTGAAATGCACTCCCAACAAGTAGTGCCTAAAATTCTGTAATGCATAGACCATAGCTAACCCTTCAATTTCTGTCGTAGTATAGTTATTTTCCTCCTTGGACAATTTTCTTCTTGTAAAAGCTATCGGGTGATCAATTTATCTTGCTCCTAGTTGTGATAGTACTATACCCAACGCTATGAAAGATGCATCGACATGTACATGAATTCCTTATTCCATTCTGGGAAAACCAAAATAGGAGCAGTTACCATTTTTTCTTCTAGCATGTCGAGGCTCTTCTCGCATTCTTCAACCCATTGAAAAGTGACATCTTTCTTCAATAAATTCTCCAATGCTGCAGTTATTTGTGCATACCCATTTATAAAATTTATGTAGTAGCCAGTGTGGGCAAGTGTTGTGCACCATTTTGTCACCTTTGGCATTGAAAAGTTCACAATAACTGATACGTTGATAAGATCCACCATTAATCCATGCTTACAAACCACATGGCCTAAAAATATTCTAGACGGTACACAAAAGATAGACATTAGAGGAAATTTCAGCCTAAAAGTTCCCATGAAATTTTCACGTAATTTCTATGTCAGAATATGTAAACCAATCAAAATCCTTTGAATTTAAAAAGAGGTACATGTAAATATTTTGGAGTTAAAATAAGAAAAACTACTTTTTTTACTTGTATTTTTAGCTTATCTCTTTATAAGTTTACTGTTGGCGAAATAATGAATTCTGGGCAAGACCTAGGTTTAGGCTTAGAGGCGAACAAGGTCTCACTATAGTCTAGGAAAATGCCAGCATTTTCACCTTTCTCAAGGGAGAGCAAGGAGTATCACTCGAGGCATGTCGTGACCTTATTGGGATAAGATAAATAGAACCCTAGTATGAATATCATGTTTACCATCTATAATCTAATGTCATTACACTACTATCATGCATAAACAACTCTTATTACCCATTATTCAAAGAAGAGACATATCACATCAGATACATCAAAAATAAATATCAGAAAAATTTAATTAGTCCTCTAAAGCTTCATACACAGAAACAAATCCATATTCACACAACGAGGAACACAACCAATATATATAGATTAAATTCCAGCACAGACATTTACATCAGATATCGGAGTCTCTGTAGATATCTCATAACAGAACCCAAAAACACAAGACTAGCCGCCTCCTCGGTTCTCTCTCTTCCTTATCTAACCTATTCCTTCTGAACTGCCAATCCTTTCTTATTTTCCACTTTGTTTCTTTACATCACTCTGTCATTCCTCATTCTGTTCCACTTTTCATTCTACCAATTAGAGTCTTTCTTCTTGTTTACTGTCAGTTTTTCTTTCCATGTGTGCAACTTTCCACCTGAATCTTGCCACCTGCGCAATGATTATCTGCAACTTGCCACCTTCGCAACAACTATCCGCAACTTGCCACATTCATAACTACTGGCCCACAACTTCCAAAACTATTTTATCCTTGTTTTTTAAAAATCCCCAACATTCCCTGACCACAAGCCATTGACTCGTCTCGAGTTAATTTTTTTTTCTGATGGTGAGGTTTCCATGTGGTCTTCTGTTATCCCTTTCTGTTGATCCTGCTCTTTTTTTCCCTTTTCTTACTACACCTGTTTAGACCCTTATTCTTCAAACAAAGGCCCCAACTCTGGGGATTTATTTATTGCCCCTATCTTGAACTCACGGAAATTAGTAATAACATCTTGCCAAGTCTTTATGATTTCATTTTTTGTGTTCACTACTTTTTCAGTGTGAGTACCGTCATCCGACTATAGAAAGTTTGAGAATGCTAAGTTGCATTGTGGCTCTAAGTTGGTGACCAACTGCTAGATAAATTATGCCTTCTATTTTACCGGAGGTATAAGGTCATGCAAGTGTTTCTTGATCTTAGCAGATCCTTCCTCAATTGTTTGAATTTGTATATGTAAGGCATCAACTTGGTCATATAATTTCTTGTGGGTAGTTGGGTCGATAGTTCCTTTAATATATGAAAATAATTGGTGAAGCTGCTCGGAGATGGGTTGAGCTTTCATAGCTAAATGGTTCTAACTTTCATGCATCTGTTCTAGCAATGTATAGGCTTCTGTTACTGTATTTGCCAATGCCTCCTTCAGTTGATTCATCTACTCCTTATCTTGTCTGCATAAACCATTGTTGGATCTAGCAATGCTGGTTTGGTTGACAGAGTCTGCTGGAGCTCTTTGTTTACATTTCTGAGGTGCCTGCATGTCGCTTGAATGTGGAGACAACATTCCACCACATCACATGCATACATATATTCTGGAGAAACTTCTACTACATATGTTACCGTCAGCCATAATTCTTGAATTTTTTCTGTGATTTGGTTGATCTATTGCCTTAGATTTATTTCTTTCCCACTCTAACTAGTTGCGCTCTTCAGTAAGCGCTAGTTTTTGTTGCTGTTGTTGCTCGTGCTTCTGAACTAGATCATTGTGAAATGATTCTTCTTGTTGTGCTACTGTCTGGATAATTTTGAACAGTTGATTTGTTGTCCAACCTTGGAGGTTCCCGTTGCTCATTGCTTTGGGACTCAAATGTATTTCTCTGAGCAATTTTCTACTGGAAATAGATTGCTCAGATTGTCCTTGTGATGAAATAGGTTGACTCAATGGTGTTGTTGGTGATGGGATTGGATTTAAAATATGGCTTGATGGAGGGATGGAAATAAACATAGGCAATGATAGAAGTAATTGTTGGAATTTTGAGAATGGGGCATCTTTTGGCATAGATTCAACTATTGATAGGTCTGCTTGAATAAGTAGGTTTAAGAACATTCCCGACTCTACCATGGCTGGGTTAACTGTAGTTACTTAGAAGGTAATTGAGTTAACTTCTACCTCGGTATTAGTCGCACTAACCGTGCATGTCGGGATAACGTTAGAAGTGTTGGGCGGCGGTGTGGAATGAAGTTGCAGGAGAGTGGAGGGCGTTCGGGTGATTTTATCCAGCTCCTCTGTGATAGGGATACCTTTATTCATTTGGGTTACCATCTCCTCTTCTGTTAAGTCCACAACCTAGGTTGGATTTACGATTTTGGCTCTCTTTCCTTTAGGACTTAGGATGGGTGGTTTATTCGCTTTTGTTTTGCGAGGGGGAATGAGTGTTGGTTGATATTTGGAGTGAATGGTTGTGATGGGAAGAGTAGTGAAGACAGGGGTCATAATCATGGGTGACAACGTACTGAAAGCTTGAAATTAATTAAAATAAGGGAAGGAAGTACTTGTGGCTGCAATAATTACCATTGTCCTGTTGAATTCTTGCATTCTTGTCTCCATGTTCTGCAGTATTGGTTGGAGTTGTATCTGTGTGATCCATTGGGCTACGTCTACCTTTGTTTCTCCTGGAAGTAGCTGAAGAACCGTAGAATCGAAGGATTATATATGTTTGTTGTCCCGAAATTATCCTGCTACTCCCGACCATGATATGACCTTAGTGTGGAAGGCCTCTTCTGTTAGTTGGAAATTTTGTGGTCTCTTTTGAAATGTATATGCTCCTACATAGTGAGGTCTAAGACATGTTTTTTCATGGGAAGCTCCAAACTATATCTATTTTGAGTACTCATCCAATAATATTCTTGGGATTCTTTCCTATGCATTAATAACATCTATCAATTTTATATACCATTCTGCAAAATATTATTCATTAATTTCCTTGCTACTAGGATCTCCAGAGATTCTCCACGACGTATATTTTAGTGCTAACGAATGTTCTTCAGTTACCTCTGCAAGAGGACTCTAACCTGGCAGACACCACTTCCGCATTGCTAGTGCCATTATAAGGTATCCATAGATGAATCCTGTAGCTCTTCAGAAATTATCCTCGCAGGCCTCAAATAGTTCCTGCATTAAGAAATCCCATCAATTGAGATGTGCTCCCTACTCACAATGCTCAACAACCAAGATGGTGTCTAGTGTGCATTCTCCCTTTGTATAGTGTCTCATTATTTTCCCTACAATCAAGTAACATGAAAATTTTATGTTGGGAATGTTTATCATGTCTATTTTTTCCCCCTTCCCCCCTTTTTTTTTGTCATAATTCCTGTAGTAGTCTTTCTCCTCATATTTATTTTCTCTCTTAGAGGTGTTCTGGAATGTTATAGCCACATTGTTCCCTTTTGTTGATAGATGTTGTCACTCCTAGAGATAGCCTAGAGTTGCTATAGACCAGTGCCTAGGACATCTTAGCATAGCAAGGAGTGTATAATGTAATGTGTGAAGTTGTCAGCTTCAGCTCACTTGCTATCTTCTGTAAAAGGGAAATATTGATTCAAATGAAACCAAGACCCTTAGAAAGCATTACAGTGAAATTCATATTACAAGGACAAGATGCAAAGCTCCAATATAAAAGCATCAGACAGTTAAGAGACAATTTACTGTAAAGAGGGCCAATTCAAGTAATATGTCACATAAATCAAATATCAGAAGGTGTATGCGGTGAAAGAAATATTAAGAAGATACTAGTTAACTTTAGACTGATACCCAGATACACAACAGAGCCATATATGGGCTTATCAATCTAAGAATCCATACATGACAATGGCGTTTTAAAAGCACCCTCCCAAAGAAACTAATATAGTAGAAATATGGATGAAATGAATATGGAACAGTATATCATGCATGAGCCATATTTAAAGCGCTTGACTGATCCAAGCATGGGAATCAACTAGGATGAATCCATACCAAAAATCAGTGAGCCACTCTCATTCCAAAACATGATACAAGAGAGATGGATGCAATGAGATATTGTATTAAACAGATAAGAGAAGGTTACATACTGTGAAATACCAAAGATCAAAATCCTCTAAAACAGATTGAACTCCTCCTCACTGAGACCCTATGGGCACTGAGACTTCATACAAAAGTTTTTGCAAAATGTATACAAAAGCCTTTCACTGCATAATTTTCTGATGAAATCTAGAACCCCGAATCTTCTGTTCTTAGGGAGTTTTATAGGAGAAAAAGAAAACCTAGTCAAAGAAGTAGGTGATGAACATTTAATTTCCCTAATTAAGACAAAATGGCGGAAACATTCATGCCCATACTGCTGAATGACTATGTTGTGTTGTATGTACTTTGCTGCCTTCTTTCTGAAATCAATGTGCCCAAATGGAGGTTTATTTAGGAACACGATATGAGAGTAAAACCACATGAACATTCCATCCTTTCCTGAAAGAAAATTCAGCTGAAATGAAACCTGGAGGGTATTGTTTCTTGTGCATTGTACCCTCTGTGTGATTTGGGATATCTTTGATCTGGTACCTTTGTTGTTTAAACATCAAATCTGAGCTCAAAATCTTCAATTTCAGTTATTGAATCCTTCAATCTCCCATTGATACCCTTTGCCGCAACATTAGTGTCTTCATCTGCAAAATTATGTGCTTTGAATGAATCTGGAGGGTTTGATAGATTTTAACCCTGGCTTCTTTAATGAAAGCCGTGTCGTAACAGCTTCCCAAATTTTTCCTCATAAATTCTGCCTCTGAAAGATGGTCCTCTGATGCATTCATGACTCCTGAAATGGAGGCTGTGAATAATGGCAATCTTCCACTGTTGTTGTAATCCTGCAAAACCCGCAAACTTGGTTATGAAAGCTATGCATAAGGAGAATGGATATGGAGGGCAGAGGAATCAAATGGTGGGACCAGGGTTGCAATCGCAATCGCAAATCAGGAGAGGGAGGGAGAAAAGGGGAAACACGACGGAAATTGCGATTGCGATGATCGGAGTGGAAATGCGACGCGATCAATCACATCGCAAATGTTTGCGATGATCGATCGAAGGGGAGTGCGATCGGGGGTCGGGAGTCGGACATGCGATGCGATGGGGTAGGAACCTGCAATCAATCGCATCGCAAACATTTGCGATCATCCGATAGCAAAACATAACATAAACACTGCGATTGTGATTGATGCGATTAGCACCTTAAGGGTCAGTGCTGGGTTTCATGGGGGAAAAGCTAAAGGGGCTGGCGGAAAAGGGGCTTAGGCCTTAATATAGCGTTCAAAGTGGGTTTTTTGGCCTTTTATGCAATTTTTGACCGGGGAGAAAGTAACAATAGCTGGAAAATGGATTTTTAGTCCAAACAGAGGGGTTTCGATTGTTTTAAAGGGGGCTGCTTAACAAAATTTTGACAGGGGGATGATATGATCAACATTGGCTCCACCTAGGGACAACACGTTCATCCCTGGACGTGTCGAGAACTCCGTAGACCTTTTCATCATCATGTGTGCAGATTCTGATCTTCAGGACCTTCATTTTTACCTTATAATTCATCACAACACCCACCTTATTCAAACTAAAACAAAAAGGAAAATATCATACAATATAATACATCAGGTTGCCTGGCCTGAATCAGAACTGAAAGTAGGGCTTGAGGAATTGACCATTTACAGGGGCATCCAGCATGTCACCCTGTAAATTCTCCAAACTGAAAGTATTATTTCCCCTTTGCTCCACAATTCTGAAAGGACCAAACCAAAGGGGGTCGAATTTACCATGTTTTCCCTTCTCAGCTCTCTGGATATGCCATTTGAGCACCAAATCACCAATCTGCAGTTTCTTGTCTCTTGCATGCTGGTCAAAAATGTGTTTCATTTTCTCTTGATATTCTACTAACCTCTGATTCACCTGGCCCCGTGCTTCTTCTAATTCCACCAATTTATTGATTCTCCTGATCATATCATCAGGTTCCTCCTGGCTTTCTTGCATGAAGTAGGCCACTAGTAAGGCTAGTTGTACAGGAAAAACTGCTGCTTGTCCATATACCAATTCATAAGGGGATTTCCCAGTTGCTCTCTTGTTGGTGATTCTGTTAGCCCATAGAGAAAATTTCAATTGGGAATCCCAATTCTTCTAATTTTCATTGATAGTCTTCTTCAAGGCCCTCACCAGAGTTTTATTTGAGGACTCTGCCAAGCCATTTCCTAGTGGATAATAAGCTGTATAGTGACTTAGTGTGATATTATACTGTTGGCAGAAATTCATAAACTTAGCAGATTTGAAGGCCTGGGCGTTATCAGTCCTTATTCTAGTAGGACAGCCAAACCTGGATATGATATTTTCTTCCATGAATTTTATTACCACAGTATCTGTAGCATTCCTTGCAGGTATGGCTTCCACCCATTTGGTGAAATAATATGTGGTTTTTAATATCCATTTATGTTGTCCACTAGATGGAGGATGTATTTCACCTATAAAATCAATATCCCATTGTTTGAATGGTTCATCCACATGCACTGGAATCAGGGGAAACGGTGCAGATTTCTGTCTCTCGACAAACTTTTGACATTTCTCACATGCTCTTACCCTGGAAAAAACATCTCCAAAAAGCTTTGGCCAGTAGAGGCTAGCTTTCATAATTTTATGAGCTGTAGCCCTCCAGCTACAGTGACCTCCATAGATCCCTTCGTGGAATTCTACTATAATACTCTCAACCTCTTTCTTTGTGAGGCACAGGAGTAATATGCCTGAGGGATCTCGCCAATATAGCTGGCCATTGGCGACTATGTATTTCTGTGATTTCAATCTCAGCGCTCTGTATTTAGTTTTGTCATAACTTGGAGGGAAACTGAGTGTAAGGAGATATTCTACTATCTCTTTGTACCACGAACTAGTGAGGTACTTTATATGTGTTTCTGAAGTAGCTACCCCAATTCCATGTCGTTCTTCTTACTCCTCAGACTCTTCACCTGCTATAATGGACCAATTAATGCCCAGAGCTTGATAGTTTGATTCTGATAACATTTTGGCAAGTCCCTGTCCTTTGATCAGCTTAGTAGGGCGGATGTATAAGTCATACTCCTGTATTTTAGCAATCCACCTCCCTCTTTTTCCTTCACTATCCCCCTGAATAAGAATATATTTTACAGCAACTGCAGGCACAAATGCAGTAATGTGGGACTGTAAGATATATACATGGAATGCTTTGAGGGATTTCACTAGGGCATATGCTTGCTTTTCCAATATGTTATACTTTAATTCTGCATCGCGAAGCACCTGACTGAAAAAGGCAATAGGCCGCTCATACCCTTCCACATTTTTCTGCAATAAAACTCCTGCTATTGTATGAGGTGATGCAAAAGAGAAAATCATGAAAGGTTTATCATAATCTGGTCTAGCCAATACAGGAGCTTCTGAAAAAGCATTCTTAATCCTGGTAAATGCCTCCCGTGATTCTTGTGACCATTTTACCTCATTATCTTTCTATAGCATATCTGTTATATGCCTAACTATCTCAGCATAGTTAGGGATAAACCTTCTCAAGAAATTTATGCGCCCAAGGAATACCTGTACCTCTTTCTTATTTCTGGGAAAAGCAATACTGTTTATAACCTCTACCCTCTTAGGATCTATCTTCACCCCATATTTAGTTACAACATGGCCCAAAAGCTTTCCCTCTTCTAATGCAAATAAATACTTTTGAGGATTCAGAGAGAGACCATACCTTCTGCATTTCTCAAAAATTTTCCGCAGATGTTCAATGTGCTCAGCATCGTTCTTGGAAAATACAGTGATATCGTCGAGGTAGACTACCAAGAACTTGTCTTTCTCCCCAACAAAAGCAATATCCATTTCCCTCTGAAAAGTGGCCCCTACATTAATCAATCCAAAAGGCATTCTGGCATACATAAATGTACCCCATGGTGTGGTGAAAGTAGTCTTCTTCTGATCCTCTGGAAGTACAGCCACCTGGTTATAACCAGAGAATCCATCCATCATTGACATCCTGGAAGATCCAACCACCTTCTGCAGGATGTGATCCATTTTGGGAAGTGGATAATTATCCTTTAAGGATGCTCTATTTAAATTTCTGAAATCCACACACAACCTTATTTCTCCATTATTCTTGCGCACAGGGACAAGTTTTGCCACCCATTCAGAGTACCTCAATGGTACAATTAGTTTGGCCTTAAGCAACTTCTTAATTTCTTTCTCAATAGAAGGCAGTAGCAAGGGATTGATTTGTCTGAGCTTCTGCTTATAGGGCTTTGCTTCTGCCCTCAGTGCAATTTTGTGTTGCATAGTGTTGATATCAAAAGTTTTCAAATTCTGATAAGACCATGCAAACACATCTTTGTAAGACTGAAATAATTTCTGATATAGCCTTTTATATTCTTCAGGGATTTTCTTGGACAGTTTGATAATTTTGAGGTCAGCCTCAGTACCCAAATTCAGGCCTTCTACCTGATTCTCTTCTACCACTTTGCTTGGCTACAGGGGGACATCATTTTTATCAAATAGTCTTTCAAGAGGCACAAGTCCTCTAGGAATAATGTTTCCCTTTAACTGCAACACCTTATTACCTACCACTTTCTCCTCCCAATTTCTTTCTGATGTATCTTCAGACTCGGCCTCTTCTACATCATCAATATCCATATTGGAGAATTCCCCCGCTGTTTCCAGGAATCTCTTCATCTGTTCTTCATCCTCAAATACCTGCGAGTGTTTGATGTTATCTAGGATTGAAGGCCGATAACGCACCTCAACTTCATATCTTAAAAGAGGGTTCCGAGGTGGACGAAATGTACTAGCAGCCACATCAAGGGAATCAGCCATCCTATTCTGTTCTCGGGGCATGAACTATATATTAAATTCCAGGAAGAATTTTTCCACCATGTCCCAAAATTCATTTCTATAAGCCCTTAGCCTAGGATGTTTGGTCTGACACTGATTCCTGATCTGTCTAACCACCAGCTCTGAATCTCCCAGAACTTTTAAACTTTGTATATTCATATTCCTGGTTTTCTGCAATCCCAACATAAGTGCTTCATATTCAGCCACATTATTGGTGGCTTCATATTCTAGTTTGAAGGCCAAGGGCACCCATCTGCCCATAGGAGAAATCAGTAGCACTCCAGCTCCATTACCTTCTTTAGCATTTGCTCCATCAAAATGTAGTGTCCATATTCCTGCTTCCATGTTATCTGAGGGCTGCTCACTCTTGATCTGGCAGAAGGATGGTTCATGAGCATAATCTTGATCTTCTTCCAGCATCAAGCATGAAAAATTTCCTTCTTTACTATAGACTGGCGAATTCACAGAATTTTCAGCCTTTGTCACCATCTTGACAAATTTGGTCTCCCTTTATAACCTCCTCTCTTGGCCACCAAAAACTGGGATAGTGGCATATGTTAAATCCATCTTAATTGATCCACCAATTTTTGTTCCCCAGGACCTTGATAGCAACATACCAAAAAGAGCTAGGATGTCAGCCACCACAATGTCCATTACAACATTTTTTGCTGGGATTTGGGCTAAATTGACCACTAAATCCTTGATCATCCCCAAGCATTTAACTCTTTTGGAATCAAATGAGTAGAGGTCTTTGTATGGACGTGTGATTTGTAAACCTAGTTGTTCCAGACTGATAGAGGCATAAGATTGTGGGAAGCTCCAGAATCTATCATACAGTTATGTAATAGTAGGTCGTGGATTACCAGAGACACATAGAAGGGAGGATTAGAGGGATCTATCTCCTCAACATGTGGGCCAAAAACTACCATGGGTCTCTCTTCTTGAAGGTTGAGACTATCTGGGATGATTGGTGCTTCTGGAGGGAGCATAAAAGATGTGAATTGAGATTGATATGCTGGCTGTTTCAACAATTCAGTCAAGGGGACTGGGATTTTGACTTTTTCTAGTTCTTTTTGCAGACTGAAAGCAGGAGGGGATTTTTCTATCATAGCCTCTTTTGACTCTTTATTTTCAACTGGGGGCTAGGCTTCTTTTGACACATATTTGGTACAAGAAGAAGTGACTATTTTAGAAGAAGAAGGGATTTGATCATTAGACTGCAGAGGATTGTTTAGAGGTTGCTTACCTTTTTCTGTAGCCTTCTGCATTGTAGCCTCTTCCTGAGCAGGTACTTCCTCCTTGGGTAGCTCTTCTTCTTGCTCTTGGGTACAAGTCCTCTTTCTATAATATCTGAGATCATATTTTCTATTGAAATGTGCTTGCATGAAATCATCAAATTGTTTACAATAATGATCAAATTTTGCTTCTTTTGTGTCTTTGATATTTTCTTCTTTTTGCGATGAGCACCCAACTTCATCATTCCCTTGCAAAGGGCATTCTTCTCCGTCACTATTTGAAAAGGCAATATTTGCATCCTCCAGCCTATAGGCAGTATATTCATTGGAGTCATCTACTGGACCTTCCAGGTATAATGGGTGTGGCACTTGATCTTGTTGCTCCTTTGCTTCCCTTGGAAATATCTACAAGGGTGGTTTCCTATACTGAGGATTGTATCCTCTGTTTGAAGCATTCTGGAAATTTTTAAAGGCTGAATTCTTGGCCTCCAATTCAATCTTGACCATTTTCTTAATTAATTTGCTCATTTCTTGCATTTTATCTAAGTCTCTGTCTTGACTAGAAGTAGACACCTCTTCCTTGCCCCTTCTTCTGCTATCTTGTTCTGATCTTCCTTCTGACTTTCCAGTGGAGGCAAATTTTGCTTCCAACTCTAGTGCATCTGCCTGAGCATCATCTAGAGTAGCAGGCTTTCTTTCTCTGAGGGAGAAACCAAATTCTGAATCAAAGGCTGCTATAAAAACAACTTTAGCAGCAGTCTGATGGGGCTTCATATCAGCAGGGAGATTCAGGTACAATTTATTAAATCTCTTGATAAATTCTGGCACTCCTTCATTATGTCTTTTATTTAGTGTATTGAACTCAATAAGAAAATTTCCATGATCTTTCTTTTCTCCCCATTTTCTGAGGAAAGTGTCTTCCATATTATCCCAAGTGGTAATAGAATGGCCAGCCAATGTCTTGAACCATTTTCTAGCTTCACCATCTAGAGGTTGCAAAAACAATATTAAGACCACATCTAAATGTTCAACATTAAAGTTCTCTACAAAGGAGCAGAAAGTCTCAAGATGCTTTTGAGCATCAATCTCATTTTCTCCATTGAATCGGGGCAAGATCTTCAGATAATCTTGGAGCATATCATTTAACACCTGGGGTAAAGCCAGGGGAGCATATTTATTCATCAAGAAAGCTGGAACATTTGCCATTGGAGGAGGTGGAGGTAGTGCAGTAGTTTGATGAGTCAGAGGAGGTAGAGGAGGAGGAAGTGGAGTATGAATAATAATAGGAATATATTCAACTGCAGCTTGAGGGGTTGAGGGGAACAAAGGTCTGTTAACAACAGATAATTTGGTTACTTCCTTGACCTCTTCAACCTCGGGAGTAGGATGAAGACTAATTTTATTTCTGATACCCTCTCAGGGTGGGCTATCTGAGTAATACTAATCAGTATCTCCAACAGTGGAGTCGGGATTTGGCACTTGAGTTTCTTGAGAAGAAGAGGATGGGAAGTCTTCTGCTGACACTTCAAGAATTTGGGAACGGGCTAATTTCATTTCCCTCCAATTTCTTCTATGTATAACTTGGTCAGGGTCAGATGCTGAATATGTCTTTGGCTTAGACGAATCTGACCTCAGGTGTGGCTTACGGGGAGCCAGGACTGCAAATGGATTTATCAAATAACCAATGTGGAGTCGCTAGGGTGAGGGATTTAAAACTCTCAACTCTTTGTGCTCACCTATTTAAAAAGTGAATATGATTTTGTCGAGGCCTAAGGATTCTGATTTTCTTAAATTCGTCCTCGGCAACGGCGCCATAAATATTTTTTCGACAGATGTTGTCGCTCCTAGAGACAGCCTAGAGTTGCTATAGACCAGTTCCTAGGACATCTTAGCATAGCAAGGAGTGTATAATGTAATGTGTGAAGTTGTCAGCTTCAACTCACTTGCTATCTTCTGTAAAAGGGAAATATTGATTCAAATGGAAGCAAGACCCTCATAAATAATTACAGTGAAAGTCATATTACAAGGACAAGATGCAAAGCTCCAATATAAAAGCATTAGACAGTTAAGAGACAATTTACTGTAAAGAGGGCCAATTCAAGTAATATGTCACAGAAATAAAATATTAGAAGGTGTATGTGGTGAAATAAATATTAATAAGATACTAGTTAACTTTAGACTGACACCCAGATACACAACAGAGCCATATATGGGCTTATCAATCTAAGAATCCATACATGAAAATGGCGTTTTAAAAGCACCCTCCCAAAGAAACTAATATAGCAGAAATATGGATGAAATGAATATGGAACAGTATATCATGCATGAGCCATATTTAAAGCGCTTGACTGATCCAAGCATGGGCATCAACTAGGATGAATCCATACCAAAAATTAGTGAGCCACTCGCATTCCAAAACATGATACAAGAGAGATGGATGCAATGAGATATTGTATTAAACACATAAGAGAAGGTTACATACCGTGAAATACCAAAGATCAGAATCCTCTAAAACAGATTGAACTCCTCCTCACTGAGACCCTATGGACACTAAGCCTTCATACAAAATTTTTTGCAAAATGTATACAAAAGCCTTTCACTACATAATTTTCTGAAGAAATCTGGAACCTCGAATCTTCTGTTCTTAGGTAGTTTTATAGGAGAAAAAGAAAACCTAGTCAAAGAAGTAGGTGATGAGCATTTAATTTCCCTAATTAAGACAAAATGGCAGAAACATTCACGCCCATACTGCTGAATGACTATGTTGTGCTGTATGTACTCTGCTGCCTGCTTTCTGAAATAAATGTGCCCGGATGGAGGTTTCTTTAGGAACACGATATGAGAGTAAAACCACATGAACATTCCGTCCTTTCCTGAAAGAAAATTCAGCTGAAATGAAACCTTGAGTGTATTGTTTCTTGTGCATTGTACCCTCTGTGTGATCTGGGATATCTTTGATCTGGTACCTTTGTTGTTTAAACATCAAATCTGAGCTCAAAATCTTCAATTTCAGTTATTGAATCCTTCAATCTCCCACTGATACCCTTTGCCACAACATTAATGTCTTCATCTGCAAAATTTTGTGCTTTGAATGACTCTGGAGGGTTTGACAGATTTTAACCCTGGCTTCTTTAATGAAAGTCGTGTTGTAACAGCTTCCCAGATTTTTCCTCATAAATTCTGCCTTTGAAAGATGGTCCTCTGATGCATTCTTGACTCTTGAAATGGAGGTTGTGAATAATGGCAATCTTCCGCTGATGTTGTAATCCTACAAAACCCGCAAACTTGGTTATGAAAGCTATGCATAGGGAGAATCGCTATGGAGGGCGGAGGAATCAAATGATGGGACCGAGGTTGCAATCGCAATCACAAATCGGGAGAGGGAGGGAGCAAAGGGGAAATGTGACGGAAATTGCGATTGCGATGATCGGAGTGGAAATGTGACGCGATCAATCGCATCGCAAATGTTTGCGATGATCGATCAGAGGGGAGTGCAATCGGGGGTCGGGAGTCAGACATGCGATGCGATGGGGGAGGAACCTGCGATCAATCGCATCGCAAACATTTACGATCATCCGATAGAAAAACATAACATAAACACTGTGATTGCGATTGATGCGATTAGCGCCTTAAGGGTCAGTGCTCAATTTCATGGGGAAAAAGCTAAAGGGGCTGGCGGAAAAGGGGCTTAGGCCTTAATATAGCATTCAAAGTGGGTTTTTTAGCCTTTTATGCAATTTTGTGACCGGGGAGAAAGTAATGATAGGCGGAAAATGGATTTTTAGTCCAAACAGAGGGGTTTCGAGTTTTTTAAAGGGGGCTGCTTAACAAAATTTTGACAGGGGGCTGATATGATCAACATTCCCCATCACTAAAAGTCTAGTGAGATGGTGGATGTCCTCTATGTGAATCTTTATTTCTTTTCCAAGCCACAGAGAGACGTTATGAATCCTACTAATTAGAATTTTTGTGCATTGCATCACTGCTCCTTGTGTACCAAAAACTGGTAGGCTCCGCAGATGTAATTTTGTCTATCTTTGAATTCTTCAGAAATATTGATGAACTTGAGCTGCTTTGTTGTCGTTTCCTTTGACATAATTTTCTATGTAGACCTACCTCTTGAGTGCCAGAAACTGAAATGAATCACTAAAATTAGTGTCTATCGGCGTTTAATTATCATATTTTCCTATAATTGGCTATAAATTATGAATCCTTTGGTTGAGTTCTAGCTCCACCATTGATACAATTGCCTTTGTCATGCTACTTCTTCTCTGATAAACCAATTTTATTTCTGGTCTGTGATTCAGGAGCTTTACTAGTGTGATGTTGCTAACCGTTATGGAAAATTTCTCTTCTCCAATGCTCTGCTTCTTGGCACTCTGGTTTTTTCTTCATCCATACAAAATAAGTAGGAGTTTTGACACGATGGAAGTTGATGAGACTAGATAAATGATTATTTTTCAGGTTCCCTCTATGGCTACAATCGTGTGGGTGGTTAACTTGGGTGAGGTGGACTCTGACTCTGCTAACAGTGGTCTCAGAAATTGAATGAACACGATGGAAAATTATTATGGATTGATGTGGAAACTTTATTACAGAATGCTATTTCTAATTATGGAAAATATTTCCAAATTTTTTATTGACACTACAGACAGACACCTACATGATGAAAAGTTATGGTGAAATGATGGCGGACATCATAAATCGTACGGTATTCCTCCCCGACCACAATTGGTTGCAGGATGGTCCCCATTCAAAAACTATATTGCGGGGTGTTATTCGCAACAAAGACATTATTTGAGGGCTTGTGTTTTATTGTTCTTGCAGAAATTACTTACCTAACCTATGAACTTCTCTCGGGTGCGAGAGTTTTATTCTAAATAAAATTCAAAATGATCATTCATGGAAGGGTTTCAGGTGTGCACCATTGACCCAACCAGGAAATACTATACCATCTAGCTATGCGAGCTTAAAAACTCCCGAATCTCGGAGATTTGTGACATAAAACGACCCCAACTAATGCATTTCAGTTTTCCCAGAAATTTTTGGAATTTTCTATCATATAACTGAACACGGATTCCAATCGTAAACGTTTTTTTCTTGATGTGTCGATCATGCCAAGCCTTCTGGCATTGCTTCTAGACTGATTGGTGAAAATCCACAAGGAATATTGATTCTTCCAGTTCTTGAAGTTCTTGTAAGAGATTTCCCACAGATTCTTCTTCAGACATTTGGGTTATTGTGGCAATAAAGATATTGGGAACAATAAATTCTACTGGTACAACTGCTTCTATTCCGTACACCAGTTGGAATGGCGTCTGATTATGAAATCTCTTTACAGTGGTTACGTATGCCCATAACGTAGTTGGGATCCTCTCATCCCAGTCGTCTCAATTTGCATTGCATACTTTTGTCAGGCCCTTCTCTAAAATTTTATTAAGGGCTTCTATGCTCCCATTTGCCTGTGGGTGGTACAGGCTACTTTTGTGATGTTGTATCATAAATTTTTGCAGCAAAAATTGGACTTTGGAATTAATGAAGTGCGTCCCTTTATCGGTTGTAAAATTCCTTAGGCAACCAAATCTGGTGATGATGTTTTCAAAGATGAATCTGGCTACAGTATCAACAGTAAAATCCTTTACCATATCGATGGTACAATCCTTTACTAGCACCATTTCATCCCATCTAGTTAGGTATTCTATTGCAGTTATGATGTATCTTTCTTGTGAGTGTCGTGCAACTGGAGCTGTGTCCAATCAAATCAATTGCCCATTTCTCAAATGATTTTATTGCTCTTACAGGCTGTAAATGTAGCTCATCCCTTTGTGAAGGTTAACCAGTCCTCTGACATACATCACATCTTTTTATGTATTCCTTTTCATCCTTGTCTATGGTGGGAAACCATAACCTTGCTTGTAATATTTTCATTGCTATGAATTTTCCCCCAACATGTCCTCCCGTAACTCCATTATGATATTCCCATAGAATCTCTAGCCATTCATGATCCAATATGCACCTTCTTAGAACTTGATCTAATCCAATTTTGTATAATTGGCCTACAATGAGTTGGTAATCCGCTGGGACTACCAAGTGATTTCTTTAGACTGTTGTATTTCTTTTGGACACCTTTCCGTAGCCAGAAATATTACTTTTTGTTCCAAATAGTCTAGTATAGATTCCACCCAAAACAAATCTGCATGTAGTAACTGATCATCGATTGGTCCTCCATTCTCTCTTGATTCAAGTCTTGACAAATGGTCGGGTCCTACATTCAACTTCCCTAGCTTAACTATTACCTCAAATGTGGATTCTTGAAATAACAGTAGCCATCTACAAATTCTGCCTTCTAGCACTGGTTTATTTACCAGATATTTGAGTGTTGAATGATCTGTGAAGAATTTGAAGGAGCCCCCTAGCATATAGTGGCGGAAATTTTGTAGTGAGCAGACCATCGCAGGTGCTTCCCTTTCTGTAGTTGTATAATTCTTCTCCGCAGTTGATAGTTTCTGGTTGGCGAAGTATATTAGATGATCTAGATTTTTCTACCCAGGTTGCGGTAACACTGCCCCTAGCACGATGCCAGAAGCATCAATGTGAACATTAAATTGTTTATCCAAATTAGGGTATACCAAGATAGATGCAATTTCTATCTTTTCCTTTAGTATATCTAGTGCTTCGTTACACTTCTCGGTCCAAGTGAACTGTTCTGTTTTATTTAGCAACTTCTCTAATGGGGATGTAATGTGGGCATAGTTGCCTATAAACCTTCTGTAGTAGCTTGTATTCCCTAGCGTGGATCTTAGTTGTTTAAAATTTTTCAGGAGGTACATGTTTCCGATTACCGCAACTTTAGCAGGGTCCACAGATACTCCATCCTTGCACACTATATGGCCCAACAATGTTCCAATAGGAACCTTAAAGATTCATTTCTTTACATTTAAAGAGGTTTTTAGCTGTCTGCATCGATAAAACACTATGCAGAGTAGACTTGCGTGCTTTGTCAAAAAACTGTATACAATCCAACCATCCATATAAACCTCTAGATATCTGTGGATATATTCTATGAATGCAGCTATAACTATCCTTGAGAATACTGCTGGTGCATTTTTCAGTCCAAAAGGCATCACATGATAGGCATAAGAGCCCCATTTAGTTGTAAATGTGGTTTTATTTTTGTCCTCCTCAGCTATTATGACCTGGTGGTATCTAGAAAATCCATCCATGAAATAATAAGCTTCATCCCCTGTTACGTTGTCTAACACCTCATCACTGAAAGGTGTGGGAAAAGGATCATGCACACATGCATTATCCAAAATATGGTAGTTAACACATACTCTTATGTTTGACTTATCATTTTTATTTTGGATAACAATGGGACTAACCCAGTCTGTTTCTTCAACTAGAAATATTAGCCCCGCCTCTAGAATTTTTTCAATCTCCACCTTCACCTTTAATTTTACCCTGGAATTCAATCAGTATGGCCCGTGCTTCACCATTTTGGCATTAGTTTTTAACATTATGCACATTTCCCCCAAATATCCTTTGATACCCTTCATTTCTGCAACAGACGAGGGAAACATAACTTCATACTTCGCCAATAAATCAAAAATTTCTTTTGTTTTTTCTTCATCCCACTAGTCTCCAATGGAAGCTAAGTTTGGCTTCTCAGTACTTCAAATATTATTATTTTTAACTTTGAGTGGAAGTAAGTGGTGTTTTGTAGGAAAATCCCCTCTGCAGACAGAGGCGATCCCTCTAGCCCTAAGGTGAGTCTAGAAATTACGGGAACATACTAACATCTACCTTCCTAGATTGTAAATGAAATTTAGAGCAAGGAAGATGACTTACCTTGTTCTGATGCTATGTTGTTGTCTTCCGTCGAAGCTTCTTGATGCGTCACTCTTCTCAAGTTAGATACACGCTGCTACCAATGTTTGATTATCTGTATAGACAGTCAAGACACCACGAAAAGCGTAAAATCACGACAAACATAAAACAATTACAACCTATATAACTGATCAAGGAATGATATAAATCTCATTATAAATGTAAACAAGAGTCGAAGATAAACATCAGTTGCATTTTATTATGATAAAGACAAGGGGAGTTTACAACCAAGCCTTGATGTTGAGGCTCTCCTTCGACAGGTCCGTATCCAAGTATGTTTGCAATACCCTCATACACAAAGTTCCAAGATCTCACTATGTTCCTAACACACAAAAACAATCACACTTTTCTCTATTCTCCCAAATCTATAACAACTTCTTCTTTCTATGATTGCTTCTTCTAACTAGCTAACTAGGGTAGCAGAGGTGAAAGAGGTCTCCTTATATAAAAATGGAGGAGGAGGATATGGGCCCTCAAATAATGGGAAAAAATCTTGTCCTTTGGAGTAGTTCCTATTTTATGGGAACAAGAATCCCAAAGGGGAATTCCTCAGCCATATCCTCAAAACAAACTTCCAGCTCTCTGCTTTGCGAAGCTTCTAGTCGTGGAAACTTCGTTTCTATTTTAAAAAACTTTCCAAAAGAGGATTGACGTGGGTCAAACATTAAGACAGAGTGCTGATCGTCGTGGGTCTCAATGAAAATCTCTGCTATCGATGCAGGTCAGACACTAAGACAGAGCGCCGACCTTGAAAACTAGGTTTTTATAGGGATATTCTAGAAAAGTTGTAAAGGGAGATGAATTGGAAGAAAAAGTGTGGTTCAAGGGTATGTATTCCATGCTTGGAAAGTACACAAGGGTCATTGTATGGTTCCTCCAAGATCAAGGAATGGGGAGACATGGATGGTGACAAATTGATGTGTAACAGATGCCCCCTAAAGCATGAAGTCTGAACACGAGTTAGGGGTGAAATTCCTTACAAGTACGTGCAATGAGCTAGATGCTGCTATCGGGAGACATGAAAATAAGGCATAGGTACATATACATAACTAGAATCTCTGATGAAAATACATGAATCAAGGTATGGACGCAACCATCCATAAAAGAGACTATGGTATGGTCACATCCAACCATCTGAGAAGGATCACATATAGACTCATGGTATGGTCACGACCATCCATCTGAAAGAAACATGTATCCAATCATGGAAAAATCATATCGCCTTGCAACCTGGACTCTAGAGAATAAAATCCAGGGTCTTGCACTCCATCACGGCCCGATCAAGTAAAATTTTAAGCATGCAAATAAATGAGTCGAAGTTGAACATGCAGAAAAATCGCCTCATTACCAGTCAATGATGTAAAATATTAACATTTGCGAGATAAACCACCAATGATGAAAATGGTCCTCAAGGTAATTCCAGTACAATACACGGAATATGAATAAGGAATTGAAGTCGAACACGCATGAAATCACCCGATCGAAGGCCAATGATGTGAGCCTATCGTCGAATGCGAAGAACTTGCCATTAGGGCATGCAAGCTCTAAGGTACTAGAAAGGAGTCTCTACATCAACTTCTCGGATAATGAGGCGAAGTGAACAGGAAGTAATCCGTCGAAGGAGGTCATAATGAATCCCACATCATAGACACGAAATAGAGAATGTAATATGAGTGTCAATCAAGACTGAAACAGAGGGTCAGGGAATGTATAAACTGCATAAGGATTTTCTCTTGAGCATATCGGTGACATGGCTCTGGGATTTGGTAGCATTTGACTCAAATAGGATCAAAGGCCATGTTGACAAGATTAGTAATCAAATGAGAGGCAAATGGATTTTCCAAACCCATGGAGGCAAAGTGACATAGTGAATATATCCCAACCTGACACGAACTGTAAATAGGTGTCATGTTTAAGAGTGACATACTGCCAACACAACTGAAGAATAACTTCCATTTTCCCCCACCATTTCTGGTGAGTACCTATTTATTTTTACACAAAATTGAAGAGGATAGCATATTCTTGTCATATAAGTTTTTCCTTCAGACAAATCCATCCTAGTACATTTTACGAGCCCTAGGAAGGAGGAACTTGGAGATTGTCATGATGATGGATCCAATGTCGTAAAATTTTAACGAGCCCAACAAGGTGAAACTTGACATATTTTCATATTTAAAGAGTTTGAAAAGAGGCGAAAAGAAAACTCCAAAAGTCCCTTTTCGTAAATAGTCCCTCATACCCGAAAAATTAAAAAACAAAATATGAGAGAACCTCTTAGTCACGATTGGCTAAGGTATTCCTTTTTCGTAAATAGTTTATCCCAACCTGAAAAAGGGGTAAACGTATACTCGGTAAACGATGTTTCACAGCCTTTAACAAGTTCAAAATGACAAGATCTCGACAATCTTTTCATTTTTTGAGAGTCAGAAAAGAGCTGAAAGTTGACTCCTCCAGGAGGAATGAGTGGCATTAAGGGTAGCAACTGGTTCCAGTGATGGTGGAACTGCTCAGAACAAGTAAAGTTCAAGAGGATGGATAACAAGACCACTCATTGTAGTTATTCCTCAATAATGGGTAAAACAATAAAATGAGGGTATATGAGCGGCTGAGAAGATGGTAACGATGGAATGAGAAAACCAAGGCTCATCTAGCAAAACAGGCTGATAAAATGGAAATCATGAGAGGTAAAATACGAATGGTTTCATTTTTACACAAGATTTAAATCAGTAAACTCAGCTTGAATTTGGTTTCATTTTTACACAAGCTTGAAAAAATGATAAACTATGCTTGAAATAAGTTTTTATGCGCTCAACATGGTGACTCAATTCAAGGTACATGCCCCCCAAGCTTCAGTGCATTCACCCAAGTAGACTGCTAATTACAGATAGGTGGATGGAATGAAGGTTCAATGGTGAGATCAGGCGAAAGACATGACTTGGATTTTACGAGATCTAATCAAAGACTCAAATTGAAAAGGGAACCCGTTTCAGTATTTAACGGAGTTGACACAGTAAAAGAACTATCCTCATAAGATCTTGTTTTATTTTTTAAGGAGCTTGACACAAGAAAATAAACCGTGCCTCGATGATCTTGTTTCATTTTTTAAGGAGCTTGACACAAGAAAATGAACTATGCTCCGACAAGCTCATTTCATTTTTTAAGGAGATTAACACAAGAAAAAAAAACTATGCTTCGACGAGCTTGTTTCATTTTTTAAGGAGCTTGACACAAGATAATGAACTGTGCTCCAATGACATAATCAAGACATACAAAGAGTAATGGATTCCAAGAGGTTCTCATCTAATGGGAGAACAACATATTAGAAATTAGGACCCAATGCCCCCAGTATTGTGTACTACCACACTAACTGAATTATCAGTGGATGCGGACATGGAACATATGGCCACATAACTGACCTGTGGTGGGGAAGGTACCACCAGAAGGTAAGGACTAGGAAGGGACGACGGTAGACCAGATGTCACATCAAGACCAAAGAATGAAATCTGATCAATGGTAACTTTCATGTGGAAAATAGATCACACGAAAGAGGGAAGAGAAAAGTGAAACCATGGCATAAGCATAGTCTCGCCCCAAGAGTAAATTAAAATCCCAGGGGCCTTGGACCACCATCATGTCTATATAGATGGTTTTCCCTCCCAAAGTAATAGGCAACTTTGGAAGAATCCCTAATGGTTGACTTGTTCCTCTGTTAAAAGCCAATAGATTCTGAGTAACAAGCACAAGCTGCGGAGAACCCAAAGCTTGCCATGTAGTTGAGGGTAGAATACTAAATAAGGCACCTTGATCTATAATTCTTCCCAGTACGACCATATTGTAGGCCTGTACAGTGATCTAAAAGGGCACGTAAGAAGGAAGACGATATCCCATAAATCAAATCCAATCAAAGGAAGCGACCAAACTACATGGAGGGGGTTCCATGGGAATAGGAGGATTATCCCCCTGCATTATTGGAGCGAACAGATCATCCTTCTCAATTCCGGGAATGAGAGAAGGAGGATCACTTTCTAGGATTGTAGTGACGGGAGTCGAAGGATCACCCTCCTAGATCATGGAAACAGGAGGATCGGCCTCCGATCTCGGAGAATCAAAGGAAACAAAAAGAACCTGATGGGGACGCACTACAAGGAAAAGAACCTCTAGCAGAGGTTATAAAGGAGGTTTTTAGTGTTATAAAATTGGCCAAAATTGTCAAAAAAACATTTTCTACAATATCAGTTTATGGTTACGGAGGTTTTGGCAGAGCTTTTAACAGAAATTCGACACAACCAAAAAAAAATGGGCAGCCAGAGGTTATTACTGATGTTTTTTTCATCGGTGTGCTACTCTGCCTTCAACGCACCAATGCGTACATACCGACGATGCCCTGGGGTTGTCTTTGTTCAACGCACCAGGATGTTTAGGTGTAAAACCTCATCGGGCGTAGTGTTGGTCATACAACGCACGGGGCCATTCTAAT
Organism: Pinus albicaulis; assembly: GCA_034641835.2. Classification (NCBI taxonomy): domain Eukaryota; kingdom Viridiplantae; phylum Streptophyta; class Pinopsida; order Pinales; family Pinaceae; genus Pinus; species Pinus albicaulis. Next base: position 1,023,733,431 of record CM076584.1, on the reverse strand, counting down.
TTTTCTTGGGATTTGTGCAGTGCCCATAGGTCGTATCAATGAACTAGTGTGTATACTTATATACATGCACTGATGCGCCGTATCACAGAAATGCACCGAGATTTATAATTCGTATCGGTATTCATGCGGTGCCCATAGATCGTAAAATGCACCTGTGCTTATAGATACGTAAACGCCCCGGTGATCAGTATTACACAAACACACCGATATTTATAATTGGTATCGGTATTTATGCACTGCCCATAGTTCGTACAACAAAACCAGTGTGTATAGACACATAAACGCATCGGTGTACAGTTACTGACACACACCAGTTTTCATGTTGTATTTTTTAGAAACATCAACCTGTGACAGACCAATTATTGTTATTGTTTTAAATTCATTATTCATGAAAAGTTGACACATCTTATAAAAATATTCATATTAATTACTTTTTTACTAATGTATTTGAATGTGATGTTTGGATTAATTTGTTATATCATATCATAATTATTGTGGTTTTTAAAAATTCATTATTCATCAAAAGTCAACACATATATATCTTATAAAAATATTCATATGAATGAAATTTTTATTAGTGCATTTGAGAACGACAATGGAGAACACAATAGTGAAAAGGGAGAACACAATAGAATAAATTAAAACATATTTTATTCATATATATATATATATATGAATAAGACAATCTTTATCATACAAAATGGGACAGTTAATATTCGTATCCCTTTGTCTTTCAATTGGGACACTATGTCCATTACATTAAACAAAATGTCTGATTTCACAGACATATTTCAAAAAATAAAACACCTTGCTTTGATATCCAAACATAGTGATCATCATTCTTCGCTTGAACTGTTGTCACTGCTAGAGCTACTTCCATGACTTGGGTTATTTTCAGGAATGTTTTGTTCACGACGTTGATTGTTTTCTTCTTCTTCACCTTCCATCTACAAACATAAAAATAAACTGAAATGAGTGTATATACATTGGTGAGAATAATGAAAATTGAAATATTAAATAATATACATCAATGTAAATCGAAAATAAAAATGATGTACCATAGCAACAATTGACTCATAAACTATACACATTCTTTCAAAACCATGTACCATGCCATCTTTCAAAATTTCATCTGTTGGCGTAGTTCCATACTTTGTTTCCTGCAAGTTTTATACCCCATAACAAATCATATATTTAATATAAAAGATGTTTTTGTTCTATTAATTATAGACGGAGCTAAGTAAAACAAAATCGATAGATGCTTACAAATTCCATAATTAATTTCCGATATGCCAACATATACTCACAACCCATATTTAACCTAATTTCAATCAATTCGTCTGATGGTTCTTCTTTGTATGTTAGCACCTGTTTGAAGACATTCAATGATGATTTTTGTAAAACAACTTAAAAAATATAAAAATGAAATCTAGTTAAGTTTTTATAAGGAAGTAAAAATTACTCACAAACTTAAAGATCAACCCTTTTCTTCCTTTTCATCCTGTTTTATGTGCTGAATGGGTTCCATTTTCTTTTATTTTCTGCAAGAAAATTCTTGAAAATTAATATTTAATGCTAAATTGTTTATTTTTTGTACCTAATGATCGAAAAATTCAATGATTACATATTACATTTGAATCACGTTGTTGTTGAGATGGCTCCTCCCATGATGCAATTTTTTCCATTTCTTTAACCATCTCCTTGTACACCTTTTTGGACATTCCTACTGGCATATTTCTGATATCAACTCTTTCATCTTTTGAGATTTTCATAATCTTCCTGAAAATGTAACATGACAATAAAATATTTAATTTCTATATCCATATATGAAAAGTAAATATAACAAAAGTGATATTTATAAATAATTCTAGACAAACATTTATAGGAATATTACTTTTTCATTCCTTCTTTTTTGTTGTTGTACGTTTTTGCTATTAAAAGTCTGAAATGTCTCATTGACCAATTCTCTGGAAGCTATTCCTGTAGTTTAGATAAAATTTGGTTCTTGGAATCATTGGATTGATTTTTGTATTGTAAGTGGAAAGAATGTCTATACATTCGTTCCCCTAGATCCCTCAAACTTTTGTAAAAGTTTTTCCACCTTTCGTTAACTTCCAGCACCACTCCAGATGAGCTAAGGAGCAATTTATTTTCATTTGCATGTTCTATTTTTCTTCTTTTCTTAGAACAACATTCATTTTATGAGTTGTTGTTCCCTATAGAACGTTAAACAGATGTGAATTAATAGACTGTTTGACACATGTTATCTAATAATTTTAAGTATATTATTAATGATAATTAAAAAAAGAAACTCATATTGGATCGATAATATTTTTTCATTCACCTGATTCATCCTTTTGCACTTTTTCCATTAAGATTTTACGCTCTTCTAGTCCTAGATCATAAATAATCATATTGAGCTTCGTCATTTTGTGGCTCTGCATGATACACAGTAAACAATACATATTAGTTAAACTTACATATAGTTCAAAAATAATATTTTTTATAAATAATTTACAAAGAACTTGCCTTTTTTGCTTTTCTTGATGTGTTAACAGTATTTTTGTTACTTGATCTCTTGTTAGTCATTTCTTTATCAATCTGAAACCTGTACCATATCATTAATTAATATATTTATAAATAAATTCTCAACTTTTTAGGTACAAAATAAATCTCAATACACCAGTGCGCCTTTCATGAGTTACGCATCGCGGCTGGTGTGTTGGGGTATTAAAACGCATAGAAAAACAATATAATAGACCGTATGGTGCGTGGTGTATTATAAACGCACTGCAAAAACAATGTAATAGACAGTACGGTGCTATCCTTGTAAAATGGAGCATCGGTGCCCTATTTCAGATATGGTGCAATGGTTTAGAAAAATTGTTTTCAATTTTTTTATTACACAGTACTTGTGCGGTGTGCTAGGGTACGTAGGGCGCACCGATAAAGAAAAATCCATTTTTTCCAAAAATTCACGCAATGGCTAAATTGATTGAGATCCGACTATGCAAGTCGTCCCGTGGGTTGGATGTAAATCTAAAATGAAAAACCCTAATTCTGAAATCACAGAAACAGGGAGAAGAAATGGAAAAAACAAAAAAATGAAGGGTTTAGGGTAAAAATGGATAAAACAACAGAAAAAGTAAAAAAAATAATCAAATTTAATCACGAGATGGTTTGAAATTATATGATACAGGGTTTGAATCACTAGAGGTTTGGTTTCGATTGTCTGAATACTTCTGTTCGAACGTATTTCGTTGATCCACAGTGCCCTCGTCCTCTGTTGCTTGAGGTCTGTCTCCTGCAAATATCTGGCTGAAAATTTTAGCAAAAATAGTGAAATAATGAAAAGTGTTTGGTATTTAAAGAATTATTTTATGAAATTATATTTTCGAAAATATTTTGCTGCCCATTTTTCAAATTGCCGCTTTTTTCACTTAAAGAAAATAGAGTTGCACTTTTTTTATTTGCGATTATTCGTGACCGGTGCGGAAGAGTTGTGAAGCACCGGTGCGTTTGAGTAATACGACGCACCTGTGCGTGTTATGATGATAAGCGCACCAGACTGTATAAAGTTCTTTTTTTTTGTATGTAAGATCATAATAAAATAATGATAATTCTAAAGCACATGAATTTATTTTCATTATTTTCTAAACTTTATTATGTTACAAAAATTCATATTATTCTAGATTTGTTATTTTACAATTATTTTCAAATTTTCAAATTTAAATATTTTAATAAAATCATTTCACATTAATATAATTAAAATTTTACAAATATTTTACATACAATTACAATTACAATTAAAAATAGAATTACAATTTTAATTTTACACACAATTACATTTACATAGAATTACATTTACAATTTTACATAGAATTACATTTACAACTACAATTAAAATTTTACAAATATTTTACATATAGTTACAATTACAAATACAAGTACAATTTTAGAACTTTACATACAATTAGAATTAGAATTACAAGTTTACAATTTTTCATATATACAATTACAATTACAATTACAATCATTTCACAATAAATTAAATATTGCAATTACAATTACAATTATACATTAAATATTTTACATACAATTACAGTTAAAATTACAATTACAAATACAAATACAATTTTACAATTTTACATACAATTAAAATTTCAATTTCAATTACAATCACGATATAATATTTAATAAAATATATCATGGTCATTTAATATTAAATTAATTAATAAACATCATCATGATCATGATACAAACATCATATTCGACTAAAAAACATATTTAAACATTAAATTAACATTATATATTAACATCATCACAACACAAACATCAAATATACATCTCATGTCAAATAACTCATGATATCACATATACACATCTATTTGCAATCTAAACATTAAACGAACATATCTAACATTACCTAACAATATGCACATCATAATGATCACCAACATGTAAATTAAGCACAACTACAACATGAACATAAAATAATGGACTGTAATAATCCAAAAAATTGCAAGCAACAAATTGGAATATTAATTTTTTCTTATGTCATCTAGGAGATGAATAAAATGGGTAAAAGGCCCATGAGTAGAAATAAGATCCTTCATAATGTGAAAAGGATCAATGGAACAACTTAATTTTGCACCTTCCAGCATGAAAAGGGGCAATTGCATGAGGACAAGGTCAAGTTTGACCAAGTCAACAGCGCTGCCTAAGAGGTGTAGCTTGCATGAGAAGACAACGCAGTTTGAGAGGGAGGAATATTCCATGTGGAAGAAACCCTAATGTGTGGGGTCCAAGGCAAAGAGGCATTCACTTGCATAAAAGGAGGAAGAGGCAGCCATGGTGAGACATCTTTGAGCATTTGATCATTTGTCTGCTTAGACATATTTGCAGCCCCGGCTGTTCAGCTGAGTTGCAGTGCTGCTTAGTAGGAGAGATTCATATTTAGGATTTCCTCTCCTTCTTGAGAGGCCTCTTGAAGGATTTCACTTCATCTTCTCCACATCTTGGCTCAAGGCCAAAGCCACTACCACCAGTCACTGCGGTATAACGTAGTGTTGTTGGGTGTTGCAGTGGAGGGTTCCAAAACACCTTTCCTTGGATTATCTTTCAGAGGAGGGAGTTCCTGTTTCTATAGGAGGTCAGTGAAGGAGGTTTATGAGCTGATTGCACATCTTTGGCACCAGGCCAAGTATTATCTATCTCCTATAGCGCATTCCATTGCCTTGACTGCGTTATTTTAGAGTGCATCTGCAGTGGGGGATTGTACCACTAGATTGGAGGGAGAGATCTTCAGGGATTGGATTAGCCTTTCTCCTGAGAGATCCATTGGATGAGATCTAGGCACCATATGCAGCATATTCAGCTATCTTCATCCATTTCTATTTTCTGAGTTGCAGCTGCTACCTAGCAACTCCGAATTTCTGCAGATTTTCCATTTTGATGTATACTCTAGCCAATCCTCCCGAGGATTGTGTATTATTGGTGTATTAGTGTTTTCATGGGTTGAGAGCTTGCTCCCCCTCATTTATTTGATCTATCATTGTCATATCATGTATTTTGTTGCAGTGTCTCATATAACTGCGTTATTTTAGCCAGGGCTTTTCTCATGTAGGAGCATTGATTCATTTCTTTATACATGTTCCATTGAGGCTTCCATTGCCTATCCGGAGTGATTGATTCCTCCCACTATTGTACACATTTGTTGCTATAACATATATTTTTTGGCTATATATATCTTCATGTGTTCACAGCTATAAAATAACGTTGTATTTCCATTTCTTGCTCAAGAATTGTTGCAGTCCCTCATCGAGCACTTTCTGAAGACATCTAAGTGTGGGAGATCTGTTTAACCACCTTAGAAGGATTTCTTTGGAGCCATCTCTTGGATTTAGGACTTATATACATTGATCTAAGGGATCTAGGTCCTGGTTTCAATTCCTGTAGCAGCCATTACTGGAAAATGTCTTTTCTAGTCATGCCTTGCTAGCTATTCCGAATTTTAAATATTACATGAACCATATATATATATATATATATATATATATATATATATATATAATTTTTTTTTTAAATATAAAACTGTAATATAAATGTCATGGATCATCACCTGGTGGTAGTACTACAACATCAATAGAAGTAAAAGTGGAGGCCTGCTCAGTAAATGGTGCAACCTCGATAGTCTATGGTGGAGCCTGCTCATGATCATGACTAGTACTGATGGATGCATCAGCTGGTACTGGTAGTAAAAAATCAATATAAGAAGTAGTAGTGGAGGCCTACTCAGTCAATAGTGCAGCCTTGACAATCGATGGTCCAGCCTGCTCATGATCATGACAAGTACTAATGGATGCTGTAGGCTACTGATTGAACGTAGCTGATGGTCTAGCCTCATCTCCATGATGACTGCTAGATGTTGCTAGTGGAGCCTCATGCTCATCAGGCACGACGTAAGGTGAACGATCATGAGATGATGAGCTGCTGCTCGCGACTATCCATCACATGTCGCGGCTAGACTATGCCTATAATGTGCAATAGTCCTCTTCAGTCACGTAAAAAATTTCATAGCTCCTACGACATGCCGCATCAGGTTGTACATTCCACGTGGCATGCCTCTCCACATTCGTAATAGCCTATCATCAGCCTGTATGTCTCTGTAATGAGCGGGCCTGATTCCTGCCTCAAAAATCAATTCACTGAGTTGGTTGCCCGACTCCATCCTATATCTAGTCTCAGGTCGACCACACCTAGCGAAAGGCGGTACCAGTGCACTAGTAGGAGGATGTCTCTTTGCACCGACCTCATCCTGATCATGATCCTCAGCATCGACCATGTCCTGATCGTCATCAGGATCCACACTTGGATCATGTGGTGGTTTTGGCATCTCCTCGCCATCAAAAGAGCCAACGTCTACAAAATATTTACAAGTACATAACAACAATTAGACAATTTCATTACACAATTTAATAAAAACATGTTAAAGAACATGTTAGAATAAATATAAATAAAACAGTAATATTACCTCTATCATCTGGCGGCTCATCATCTGTGAAGAGGATATTGGCACACCCTCGCCAATCTAATCTAGCATAAGGATATGGGACCATAATGAAGGGATGCAGCTGATCATCAACACTGGCTAGTAAGTCCAGTGCATCATGTGATATCCTGGCTGGAAACATAGTATCTCCCCTCTTGAGCATCATCTGCCCCCACATGTGCATATGGGCCTCCAACATCGGCCCATAAGGCTGTCGAACAAAACTAGGCCTCATCTTTGGAAACCTCTCAAAAAACAAAACAACTCTGAAGAAAATGGAAAGTTTACCCTCCCTTGTGCATGAGAATGACATCTATCTAAGGCAGTACAAAACCACCGCAAAAAAATGGCAGACCACCTGACAAGTCGTGGACCTTGTACTAAAGAATCAACATAATATAAAAGTGAGCAACTAGTGTGTTTCCCATCACTAGTGTTGTGCAAAATGGTCGAAATGATAAGTGAGAGGCACTGCACATCCTGTCTACCAAATGCACCTATACGTAACTGACCTCTAGGTACCTGAAACTCTAAAGGAGACAATACATGTGCTCCAATGTATCTTTGGGAGTAAAATAACTGACTCCCTGCTACACAACCTGGTGGAACCTCTGGGAATGAGGGAAAATCCACCCCTCTCCTCGATAGTCCTGTAATAAAATAAATATCCTCCTCAGTGGGCATGTAGCACTGCTCAGGACCAACCTGGAAATCCTGTCGATGGGTATTCCACCTGTGGATAAGATATCTCAAAAACACACTATGGGCCTTTAGGGAAGTAGCCTCCTCATAGAACTTGAGGAGGCCTACCTGCCTTAGGATCCCCTAGGTATCTGCTGTAATAGGGCGAGGGTATGCATCTCTCTTCCTCTCTCATGCCTCCCACTGGCGAATCATGTCATACTGTTCTTCCTGTTGTTGTTGTTGTTCCTCCTCTTCTCTCTGAATCATTGACATATTAAATAATATTTTTTTATTATTAAAACATACATGTATTTAGGAATATATATATATATATATATATTATTTTTTTGAAAAAAAAAAAGACCAGTCGGTGCACCAGAAAAACAGTCACGCACCGGTTCTGGTGTGGCTTGTGTTTCTAGCACATCGGTGGTGGTGCACCAAATGAAATACAATGCACCGGCCTTGGTGCAACTAAAATTTTTTCAAGCACCGTTGACTATATCTGATGTTAGAATAGTAGTGCGTTGATTGAAATATACGCCTCAGAGCGTATAGTCATGTCAGTGCACCGAATTCCTAACAATTACATAGTCGATGGTGCAGTCTTTTACGCAACCGCACCGTTGACCCTTTTGGAATGCCGAATGTGGTGCGCTGACAGACTCTGGGGCAGATAATTTCATCAACGCACCGCACTACTATACCCTTGGTCAACGGTGCGCCTGGCTACATGAGCGCACCACATTTTATTTTTTTAATTTAAAATAATGTCGGGCACCTTTCGGTACCGCCCCGGAAACGGTGCGGATACCGTTAGCACCGGTGGCGGTGCAACCTGTAAATTTTACAAGCAGCACACCGCATGACAATTTTTTTTCTTTTTCTTTTTTAATGGTTATTTTTAAGGTTATTTCAAATTCTAATCCGCTAAAAAGCTTAAATATGGAAAAAATAGAAAAATACCTGTACATTTTGCCGTTGAGGAGGCATATTGGCTATATAATTTTCAAAAGAAAATTTTCTCACGGTTTTTCAAAATGCAAGATGGAGATTGGTGGCCAATGCACAACAACATTGCATGCAATGGGTCCAATGGGAGCACCGATGTCAGGGTGGCTCAGAGAAGGGGAAATGGCACCGGTGCTTGAGAGCTCTAGAGCACTGAGGAAAGTGAAAAATGCGGTTTTTTGGTCGTAATTTTATTTTATTTAACCCTGTTCTGGTGTGCAGGGTTTTATAGGTGCACCGATATGCTTACTTACGACCGCACTGGGTGGTGTCAGATTTGGTGCGTTGTTTATGATGCACTGGGGCGGTTCCCTGATACCACACCGAGGTGTTTCAGTTTTGGAACAATGTTTTGATGATGTACCAAGGCAGAATATTCGTAAAGAACCAGTACGAAATAGTCATAAAGCACCAGTTTTTTGGTCGTAATTTTTTTTATATTTAATGCTATTCTAGTGCATGCATTTTATAGGCGCACCAGTGCTCTTGGATAAGAATGCACCGACGCGTTTCTGTTTTGGCGCGGTGTTTTATGATGCACCGACATGGAAGAGTTGTGAAGCACCGGTGCATTACGGTAATAGGATGCCTTGGGTGGGTGTGTACGTTGCACAAGGTGTCCAGTGTGCCAATGTTTTGTGTGCATTGGGGCTTTCTATGGTAGAGTGCACTGGTAATTGAGAGCTCAGGAGCACTGCAAAAATGAAAAATTCGGGTTTTTTGTCATAATTTTTTTCTTTATTTTACCCTTTTCCATTACATGTGGTTTATAGGTGCACCGGTCCTATTTCTTACGAACTCACCAGTCGGTTTGTGTTTTGGCGCATTGTTTTATGACGCACCGGTGCGATTTCTTAATAACGCACCAGGCGGTTTCAGTTTTGGCAGGGTGTTTTATAATGCACCGACGTGGAAGAGTTGTGAAGCACTGGTGCTCTACAATAATGTGACGCATCGGGTGGGTGTGTACGGAGTGCATGATTTCCGGTGTGCCAATTTTTTGTGTGCACCAGTGCTTTTGAGTTTCAAGAGCACCAGTGTGATTTTTTATGATAAGCGCACCGAGCGGAAAACATCTGCAAAACCCTCTACCCACCAACCTCCTATAGTAACCTCCACTAGAAACGGATGTATGGGGTATTTTTTCTATGGGGTTCCTCAAAAACATCCATTAGAGGGTCTTTTCCTTGTAGTGGACGAGACCCACTTTCGACAGAAAAGACCTATTGAACTGTAGGTGGAATCAAGTCGGCCATATTCTCAACCAATGATTGGTCGGGAATGGATTCAGGAGACTAGATTTCAGAGAGAGTGGAATTGACTAGAGATGAATCTCGATCACTGACTTAATCAACTATCAGAGGATTCGAAGAAAAATTCTGGTAACCAACGAGAAGACGGGACTTAGAAGCCGAAAGGGTGTCCAACAATTTAGAGGCTTCATCCATATAAGGATAGAGGTGAATGGGATGGTTCCCTTCACACAACCTACAGGGAAATTTGATCTTACCTTTTTTCTTACAAGTCTCATTATCTTTAACTGAAGGTTCATCATCAGCATGATGTCTAGAGGTTGATGACGAAGGATGAATCGGGCCAATGAACCACACTTCTAGCACCTTGGAAATACCAGGGCAATCACGAAGAAGGTGGTCACCCTCACATAGCTTGTAAGGGAATTTGACTCTGCGAGACAGAGTGGGAGGTTTCTCGATATTAGCTGCATGGGTAGAAATATTTGCTGATTTTCCTCCTAGATTATTTTCCTTCTTCTTCTTTGACTTCTTCTTCTTTTTCTTAGCCACCCGATTACTAGAATCTAGACTTTCACCAGGTGAAGAGGAAGTCTGAGGTGAAGAAATATGTGAAGAAGGTGAGGGGTCAACCTTAGGATCAACATGGGGTTGACATGGTTTAGGTGGAGGAGAACTTGGTTGAGAAGCTATTTGGATGTTCGACACCATAGTGGTTGAAAATAACCAAATTGACAGACCAATGGTTAATCCCGGGAGGGACAACGTTGCCATGTATGGGGCACCAACATTTCCAAAATAAGGAAATGAACCAGGATTCCCATTCGAGGGGATCCCTGGGTTGATGGAATCTGAAAATGTCGCCATTGGAATCAACCTTAAAGAAACACTAAGGAATATAAATTTAACCAAGAATATTTTGTGGGAAGTTACTTTTATAACATTGAAACAAGACTCTGCCTTTTCATATTTTAAGAGTCCAGAAAAGAAAAAAAGGTGACTCTAGTCACTTTCAGATTTAACGAGCTCGAAAGGACAAGGGCTTGATGATATTTTCAAATTTAAAGAGTCAGTAAAGATCAAAAAATGACTACTCAAGGACTCTAGGAAAGAGGGTGTACCAAGCTCCCGTGAATTGCAATATACACCTTGGTGATCAAATGAAATAGAAATAACCAAGGACTTAACATACGTGCAGGAAGTCTCCCCAAATGTTGTGTTTAGTGTATCATGGTTACAAGGTGTCATACTTGGCTTCCTATGGATAAAGTATTGCAACCTATGAGGGTCTCCCTTTATATACGTCATGGTACGGGGAGCACAAGTTTGTACTAGCGATGTATAATGCAAAATTTGAGCGACAACTCCTAGGTTTAATGACGTCAGAACACATCACTAGCCTAGACCTCTAAATGTGAGCATTAAGTTTCAATGCTTCCTTAGATTGATGAGTTGATTTTAATGGTTGATCTTGAATTAGGTTTCAATTCCAAGGCCCTACCACTATCATCTGAAAACTTCTATATGCAGCTATATGAGAAAATAAATCTTTCAATTTGATGAATGCTATCTGACTAAGGGAAGAGTCTCAAACAATGATGCAAAAAACAATAATACTGCAAACGGAACTTTTTCCCAACTAGATGACTTTCACTATCCCAAAGAAATATAAAACATTCAAAGATGTGAATTATGCAATGTAATCTATGAAAAATTCTCTTTTCGAAAACTATGCAATTGTAATCTATGCACAATTTCCCTTTTCTTTGGAATGAATAAGAATGCACTCAATGCTTTTTTCTATGGAATGAGAATATACTTAATGCATGATTTTAATGAAAGAGAATGCACTCAATGTGACTTTCAGTTTTCAATCATTAAACAATGTAATCTAAGTTCAATGATGAATTTTCAATGCAACTTGATCTAATGCATTTTAACGAAAAGAAAACTTTGAGACGAAAAATAAAAGAATACAAATTTAATTAATGCAAAAAGGATGCAACCAAACAATAAGAATACAACCTTTTTTTGAACACTTTGTAACGAAATTCCTCAAAAGGCTACAAGACATACGAGTTCAAGAATGAAGAGGACTTCTAAAGCGTGGGCTCAAAACAATGCATTCATTCCCTTTTACATCAAGCAATAATACAAAGAAGACTTTTCAATTGAACAATGAGAAATGTAATCTATGCTCACAAGCGAACAAGCGGACCAAATGAACTCGGACAGACACTTGAGACTTGAACAGTCAATCAACCAAGAAGAAAAAGGAAATCAACTAGAGATGGCTCACTAAGCAAGGAGACTGACTCAATCAGCAGGGTGATTTCCCGTGAAACATGCAAATAGGAAATTGATGCAAAATCATAGAAAAACCTAGGGTGTTAGGATGCACGTCCCAATAGAAAGAACAAAAAAAAACCAAAAAACCAAGCCAACGAGCCAATCAAACCAACTTGAGTGAAGAGGAGAAAATGTAAATCATACAGAGAAAAATACTAGAATGGAAAGACACACTGATGAAAGGCTTAGGGAAAAAACCTTAATTTTTCACACATACAGGAATGGGTGTGAATTTTGGGGCTGAAACTAGTGCCAAAAGCCTAATGGGCGCGACTTTATAACTGAAAACTAGCACCAATTTGCCTAATCGACGTGACTGTCAGACAAATAAAAGCGCCAATTTATGAAAAAGAAAAATAACAAAGTATTTCCCCTAACCATGACCAGGTTCACCACTTCAAGCAAAAACTAAAAGATTGTAATTGATGAAAAACATAGGAAAAAATAGGGAAATGGTTGTCTGACTAAACTCGTCGAATGAATAAGACCTCAAAGAGTGAAAAATTCAAAGGAAAATCCCCAACAGAGTTGCCAATTTGTTGTGCAGGAAAATCCCCTTTGCGGACAGAGGCGATCCCTTTAGCCCTAGGGTGGGTATAGCAACTACAGGAACATACTAACATCTACCTTCCTAGATTGTAAATGAAATTCAGAGCAAGGAAGATGACTTACCTTGTTCTGATGCTATGTTTTTGTCTTTTTTCGAAGCTTCTTGATGCCTCACTCTTCTCAAGATAGATACATGTTGCTACCAACGTTCAATTATCTGTACAGATAACCAAGACACCACAACAAGCGTAAAATCACGACAAACATAAAACAATTACAACCTATCTAACTAATCAATGAATGCTATAAATTTCATTATAAATGTAAACAACTGTGGAAGATAAACATCAGTTTGATTTTATTATGATAAAGACAAGGGGAGTTTTCATCCAAGCCTTGATGTTGAGGCTCTCCTTCGGCATGTCCATATCCAAGCACGTTTTCAAAACCCTCATACACAAAGGTCCAAGATCTCACTATGTTCCTAACACACAAAAACAATCACACTCTGCTCTATTCTCCTGAATCTATAACAAATTCTCCTCTCTATTATTGTTGCTTCTAACTAGCTAACTAGGGTAGCAGAGGTGAAAGAGGTCTCCTTATATAACAATGGAGGAGGAGGACATGGGCCCTCAAATAATGGGAATAAAGCTTATCCTTTGGAGTAGTTCCTATTTTATGGGAACAATAAGCCTAAAGGGGAATTCCTCAGCCATACCCTCAAAACAAACTTCCATCTCTCTAAAGTCGAGAAGCTTCAAGTCATGAAAACTTCGTTTCTCTTTTAAAAAATTTCCAAAATAGGATCAGCGCGGGTCATACATTAAGACAAAGTGCTGATCGTCATGGGTCTCAATGAAAATCTCTGCTATCGGCGTGGGTCAGACAGTGATACAAAGTGACGACCTTGAAAACTAGGTTTTTATTGGGATCTTCTAGAAAAGTTGTAAAGGGAGATGAATTGGCATACAAAGAGTGGTTCAAAGGTATGTATTCCTTGCTTGGAAAGTACACAAGGGTCATTGTATGGGTCCTCCAGGATCAAAGAATGGGGAGTATAGGGACGGTGAAAATTTGATGTGTAACAGTGGAGTCCCTCTGTAATAGGTTCATCTCTAATTTTCCGCTCCCCTTCCTTTTCTTCAAACGATAAATGTCTCAAATTTTCTAAATCATCATCATCCATCTCCCGATATATTTTTCTACAAGTAACTTCTTCTCGGTAACTTGATTCATACATTTTGTTCAAAGTGTCTTGATCCATCGTTTCCATGGGCCCCATTGTGAACAAGATCCTCTTCATGGCTTGTAGATAATTTGTTAGTTGTTGAGCGTCCTCTTTAAAAGATTTTTTTTTTATCAAATTGTCAGACAGTAATTCCAAATTACTTGTCTGTCTCTTTTTCTTTTTAGTGAGGTACTATGCTTGTGTGATTGTGTCCAAAGAGTGAACAAATTTCTTAGGGTGGTCTTCCCATTCCCACAGTTCTTCACAATATTTTATGTGGGCTCAGGGGTCTGAAGTTCCCCTGTACCTCTCATTTAGTTGCGGTCCTGCCAATACATGGAACCTTGTCCTTAAAGCCTTCACCACATATTCCCATATCTGGAGGTGGTTGTGATGGTTTCCCCACCAAGAGGTTGATTGAAATTCCACATTAATTAAGGGAATTTTGTGCTCCTCAAGGACATTATCATTTACTTTAATGATAAAAGTGTTAATAGTTTCCATATTAGAAAGAGTAAGGTAACCTCTTATCTCTGTACCGATCCAGTTGACTCTGCGAATGGCAGCACATCTCTTGGTATTGATTTTGTATCCTCCCTTTTTCCACTCGTCCCATGCAACCTCAAACCCCACCTCAGAGCTCTAGAAACTCTGACAACTTACTGACCCTTCTGCTGCTAGATTAATATAGTATTCCATTTTTCCCACTGTCATCCAGTATAATTGTTCCAAGATTCCATGATCTTCTCTAGTGTCGACTGATTTTGTGTATCTAGGGCCTTGGTATGGATGCAATGGCTGAATCACCCTGACCTCTCCATCTTCAAATATCATCAACTCCTTTAAATCGATGAGTGCATAATTCTCAAATTCCCAGTCTATCCCTAACAATGCTAGATATGCGTCTTTATCACCCATAATATCTATCACTTCAAAATTAGTATAGGTTTTTACCCCCACAACATCAACCTCAACATATTCTAATCTCCCAACCAGTATAATTCAATATTGGTTTTCCATACACAATTGTGTGGGAGAGAATGCCAACTTGGGATTTCCCAATACCTCCCAATTCTTCCTCGGGAGTATGTTGATGTCTGAACCTAAGTCCATTATTGTTTCCCTTATTTAAAACCCGCAACTTGCGCATTGATTATGAATTCCTTTCCTATCCATATTTTGTTTCTATTAACCCTTCGTACATGCCTTTCTAGAATATTGGTATTGATTGGGTTTACTTGCTCTAGTCCTCCCTCAACAATTGTCTTCAAGTTCTATTTTAAAATATCTATCATTTTTTCATCATTTATGATATTCAGTAATAACCTGAACCATTTTTATATAGGCTGACTTGGTATTGCAGTATTTTCTCCTTATTTTTTTGGCTGTATCTTCTCGAGGTCTTTGTGTATGCTTAATTTTGAAAAGGTCTCCACTGCTTCTTTGAAATACCACTTTTTTTGTTCAGAGTTATAATATTTCTTTGGTGATATAGGCTTTATCAACTTCAGTGGATCTATTACTCCTGTGTCTCCTCCTGTCTTCTTTCCTTCTCTTTTTATTATGGATACACTTGGTAATGGCTACGTCTTAGAAATTATGGGCTCTGCATTGACCAAGTTAGCACCTCATTGTCTATTAATCTCTTCCCATATTTTTATTAACTCGGGGAAATATTCTGTGGCATGTGTGTTCACTCTGCACTGAGAGCACCACGGACTTCTAGGTATGGGGCATTCACTCGCGAAAAATCCCTCTTCATCACAATTATAACATATTAATGGTCCTCTTCCACCCATCCTACCCCTCTTATTCCTTGACCTCCTCATCCTCGAGGAACCTCATTTACTCTGTAAGATGTTATGTCTAGTATATCAGCGAGTGCATCCAATGCTATACACTAGTCTATGTGGTGTGTAGTTGAGGAAAATAACTCACAATAAATGTTGTTTGTAACATTAGAGTACTTCTGTAGAATGGGGCATAGGTGAGGTGGATGGAAAACTCCCTTACAAATATCGTAGTACTCATTTGAAGTTGTATTATGTTGGTTCGGGAATCCATGGAAGTGCATTTGACTAGGGTACATACCTTGTGTATTTACTTGCAAAACTCCTCCCGCTAGTGGTGGTACTTGATCTCATGCTGATGATGACCCAACTATTGTTCCCCGCAACCTAGGATACTCTGAGACTAAATGTCCTTATAGAAAACAATGTGTGCACCACACAATCGCTCATGTTGGGCGAGCTGGTTGTATGTCCTTAATTTTCTCTGTTAAATTTTGAATTTTATGTTGTATCCCCAACAAATAGGGATCCTGGGTGGTTACACCTCCCTAACGCTTGTTCTAATGCATCTTGGAGCATGTCGATATTTTTCTGCGTCAATAGTGTTCTGGTGAGAGGTAGAAGTGCCTTGATAAACCAATAACGCTGGTGATTTGGTTCTATGGGATAACTAATTTTACCAATGGTGTCTTTGAACCTTCTCATTAGCTCCCAATCAGTCTCTCCTTCTCGATGCTTCATTTCCCAGAGTTTAGATAACCCTTGCTAGTTGGTTTGTGGTAATTTAAGTTCTTGCATAAATTTCCTCTTTACATCATCTACGACTAGATTTAGATGTACTTCTGACCATTTAATGAACCACTGTAGTGCTCTCTCTTGGAGCGTAGTATGCAACACAATTAACTTAACAACGTCCGGTGTTTGGAGAGCCCTTCAGATTGCCTCACACAAGTACCAGTGTTGTTCCACACCATCATTCCATTTTCCTGAAAACTCAGGATATCTGATGAACGATCCTACCATTTCTTTCCATGTATGTGGAAGTAGAACTAGTCCTCTAGTTCCTAGTTGAGAAATTCCTCTGCTAATACTACTGCTAGTGTTTACTTTCACTTCAGACTGAATTTTATGTATTTTACTCGATCTTCACAACTTTATCAAGAATTTATCCAGGGGGGTGATAGAGTACCAGGGGAAGGTTAAGACAAATTCTACTTGGAATTTGGGGAATATGATTACCTTGCATTGAGGCTTTCGTTCCTTATTGAAATAATCATTCCATCGCAACATGTAATTCACCATCCAAATAATTCTCAGGGCTCGTGTCCTCCTCTCCATTGGACATCTTTCCTTTCTCTGATCGGGATGGGATCCTATTAACCTGTCTAACTATTCTATTGGACTCCTATATTCCTGTGGGCCCTCTCACAACTCCTTTCCCCATTGTCATTTATGATGCCTCTTGTTGTTGGTGTGCATTCTCATCTTGCTTTTCAAACTCCCATATTTCCCTCTCCCACCACTTCTTAATGGTTTGTGCCCTCTGATACTCT
The DNA here is from genome assembly GCA_034641835.2 of Pinus albicaulis. NCBI lineage: Eukaryota > Viridiplantae > Streptophyta > Pinopsida > Pinales > Pinaceae > Pinus > Pinus albicaulis. The sequence continues at coordinate 1,023,715,960 of CM076584.1, read as the reverse complement.
CTTAGATCTCTTGACTTAATAGAACTTCCGGTGACCATCTCATCAATTTACTTTTCCCATTTTTCATAGCATTTTTCCCTAGGTCCTTCTCCCAGTACTAGTTGTTTAAGCTTCCATAACAGGATTTTGAAAATCTAGCAATCCATCTTCCACCATCAGAGCCTTAATCCACAGGGGGATTTCTTTCAGCGACTTTCCTCACAACCCAGAATTGAGTATAGCTTCCGCTTTAGAAAATAATTTATGAATTTCGGTTGCAAAATATACAATGTACCCCTCCACCATTGACTTTACCCAAAAATTTACTTCTCGCGTTAATTAGATCAATATTCTGTCTGTACGAGGTTGTAAAATCTACATGTGTCATGTTGTGACGTGATCGACTCGATTCCCCAACTTTTTTTTTTACTTGGAGTCTTCGCATCCAATTCTTGAGCTCCTCGGGAAAATTTCCCCAAAAATCTCATACAAATCATTTTCTGATTTAGAGAAAAATATCTGATCCCTAACCTTTCTTTCCCTCTAATGTTAGAGCTCAAATTTTTGCTATATGAACCAATGTACATGATTATCCCTCCAAATTTGAATTTCCCTCTTGTAGATCCTTCATACCATGATCTAGCTCTCTGATAAAGTTTCAGGTCCCGCAACGGAACCATTTTTTGGCGAAAGAATGACTTCTTGGAAAGACCCAGGTTCAGGTTCAGAGGCCAAAAATGTCCTGCTATAGTCTAGGACAACGTTGAAATTTTCACCTCACTCAAGGGATAGCAAGGAGTCTCATCCGAGGCATGTCGTGACCTTACTGGGATAAGAAAAATAGAACCCTAGTATTGATATCACTTTTACCCTATATCATCTAATGTCATTACATTATTATCATGCATAAATAACACTTATTACCCATTATTCAAAGAAGAGAAAAATCACATCAGATACATCAAAAAACACTATCAGAGAATTTTAGTTAGTCATCTAAAGCTTCATAAACAAACACATTCCATATTCACACAACGATGACCACAACCAATATATATATATATATATATATATATATTTATTATAACTTCCAACATAGATATTTACATCAAATATCAGAGTCTCCACAGAGACCTCATAATGAAACCCAAAAACACAAGAGTAGCCTCCTCCTCGGTTATCTCTCTTCCTTATCTACCCTCTTCCTTCCTCACTGCCAGTCCTTTCTTCTTTTCCAGTTGGCTTCTTTACCATTCTTTGTCGTTCCTCATTCTATTCCGCTTGTGATTCTGTCGCTTAGAGCCTTTCTTCTTGTTTACTATTAGTTTCTCTTTCCACTTGTGCAATTGTCCGCCTGCAACCCGCCACATTCCCAACGGCTATTCGTAACTTGCCACCTTCGCAACGACTATCCGCAACTCGCCACATTCACAACTTCTGGCCTGCAACTTCCAAAAATATTTTATCATTTTTTGAAACAAAGGCCCCAAAATTTACCCAAATTTAAAGTGCAGACACTGTTTGGATGCGGAGTTAAATTCCACATCCAATGAGTACCCATTATGCATACTTTTGAGAAGACCCATATTGACAAAAAATGAAGATACATTAAAAAAACGTGTTGAAAATTCTTTTTTAATGTATATTCATTTTTTTTCAATGTGGGTCTTCTCAAAAGTATGCATAATGGTTACTCGTTGGATGTGAAATTTAATTATGCATCGAATGAGTGTCTACACTTGAAATTTGGATAAATCAATAAGGAGATAAGCCAAAAATACAAGTTAAAAAAGTAGTTTTCATCTTTTCCCTCCAAAATTCATAACTCTTATTTTATTATTTTAACTATTATTTTATATTTTTTCCTAAAGAGGCCACTTTTAGGATGAAATTTCCTCTAATTCGTATTCAAATTTAATGATATTTGGTATTGTCTACATGTATCCATCATTAATCTCAAGTTCATAACATGCTTTTTCAACAGCCTAAAGACTGTCTAGTCATCAAAGTAAACTTCTAAAAATTTGTATATATACTCTTTGAAATCTGAAACTACAAATATAGAAAATATGGTAGGAGCATTCTTCAAGCCAAAAGACATCACCGTGTACTGGTAAGAGCCCCACTCTATATCAAAATTTTTCTTATGTATAGCTTCTGGTACAATTTTGATCTGATTGTAACTCGAAAAGCCATATGTGAAAGAATAGGCATCATGTCCTCCTGCATTTTCCAATACTTCGTTTGTAAATGGTGTGGGAAAAGGATAATCTAAGCATGCATCATTCAAATTTCTTAGAAGTACACATATCTTGATCTTGTCCATTTCCTTCTTTTCCTGCACCACCATAGGACTTACCCATTTAGACTCTTCGACTAGTTCGATGATCCAAGCTTTGATAATTTTATTTAGCTCCTCTTTCACTTTTTACTTGTATTTCGGATTCAACCTATAGGGTCTTTGATTTAATGGCTTTGCTTCAGGTTTTAGGGGAATCCTCATAACTCATAGGTCCCCTAATATACCCTTCAATTCAAAAAAAATTGTAGGGAAGATATCTTGATACTCGTGCAAAAACTATGTAATTTTTCGAACTGTGTCTTCATCCCAATAATCTCCAATCATTGAAAAGTTTGGTTCTTCTTTTCATCCGATATTCACCTTCTTCATTTTTGTTGGCTTCGCTATATCAATTATTTCAGGTTCTAGTCCAACAACTTCGTGGTGGCCTTCCGTTTTTGTGATATCAATATTAAGCAGATCCTGATCATCTTCTTCCACAATCACATTATAGCACTCCAATGCTTGCTCCAACTGCACGGTCCAATTTTGCTGCTTCCATGTCAGCGAAGTTGTGTTTTTAAAAACATTTTCTCTGAATTTCTGAAGGGTTGAATCTATGCATGGTAAATCATCTTCAAAACTAAATTTGAGTATGAACACTTCAACCAAATTTTTCTAGTTCGCAGTTCCATGTCGTAATTCTATCTCAAGATACCAATTCATATGAATCATCTCTAGTGTGTGGATAAACCCATGTGGCCACTCTTGTTCTAGAAATTCTTTCCAAACTGAAGTGTAGTGATGAATATGATCCTTGGGTTGAACCTTACCATCATAATTTACTTCGACTTCTGTATCCACTAGCCCAAATCTAACCCACATCAACCTTTGATACTCCTCCCAACTTCCTATATTCCTTTTATGAGTACCCCACCATCTAGCAGGTGTAGACTTCAGAGCTACATCCAAAACTTGCAACCTCTGTTCTTCTGGTATTTTTCTTTCATATTCATCAATAAAAAGGCTTACATTTCCTATCCCATCATAATAAGGTAGACTACATACCTATGAAATTATGCAGTGAAGTAATTTTGTGATTCTGGCACATCGTCTTGTAGATACTTCATGTAACTTGTTCTACCAATTTTCTAGTTCTTCCTCGGAATCTGAAGTACAGGAACTATTATGTTCCCAACTTAGTTTAACTTTCGCAATGGGATTAATCCAACATTCCTCCTTATTTTTTATCGGATAAATGTTGTCAACGTCTGTGTCGCAGTACTCATCCTATACATGCTCTATATAGCGCACTCCTTCTGATGGATCTAAAGGAGCAATGACCCTCATATTGTCTTTTTCAAACACCATTTTTCTCTTCATCAAATTGATTATTGCCAAAGTATCGAAAGCCAAATCCAATCCATGCACCGCCAAATAGGGGTTTCTATCATCCACAATTTCAATCACCTCGAAGTCTGCAACAACGCACACTCCTTCAATTCTACCACAATGCCAGGTTACCTACCTATAGGGAGGATTTTTTGTTGGTTGGCCATCCTCAACTGGATCGACGACCATTGCAACTTTGGTCTTCCAATTAACTCCCAGGTTTTCTTAGGTAAACGTTTCCATCAGATCCTAAGTGTAGGATTACTCGATCAATATCGTATTCCCTGATCTACGTAGTTAATCTCATTTCCTTCCCCGTTGTCTTCTTATGTCGATGTAAATTGTTCACTACGCACATATGTATTCGTGGTACTTCTTTATCAATGCAGGAATATATCAACTCTTGGATTCCTTCGAAAATCCTTTGATTCCTCAAAAATGAATTCAAGATGCTTGGATTTAATTATTGTGTCAGAGTAGATACTTTAGTGCAGTCCTTCTTTGGCATTAGTTTTGGTTTCACACTAGATGTTGAAGCTCTGACATCCATGAAGCTTCGCTTCACCTCCATGAACGTTTATTTTTCCCTATGAATACTAAACTCATGGGATTTTACTACAGTCTTTCTTACCCATGTATATTCCATTTTCTTATTACCTCCTGCTTTATCATCTCCCATCGCAGCTCCACTCCTTGTTATGATGTTGATGCACAGTTCATCCTGCCTCATTTCAATAGTCATCATATGCAGATTTTATGCGGGCTTGTAGTTCCTTTTCTATTGCATATTATTCATAAGGACCAAATATTCTATTATCACATGATCAAAATATTTGTAGTACTTATAGGTTCTAGTACATTATGACAATCCCTTGCGAAGTGTCCTGTCTGTCTGCAGTTGTAACAGATATTTTGGCCGCGTCCTTGACCATATCCTCATCCTCATCCTCATCCTTGTACTTATAAACCTCCTTGAACAACATGATATCCTTGATCTACAAGTGGATAAGTTTAAACTTTCATTCTATAAGCATCAACACTACAATCCATCATCAAGTCATAACTTTGACAAATTTTCTCATCATGTCCTGCCAAGTTACAAAAGTTTCAAAACAACTGCCTTGGGGTCTGCACATATTTCTGTAATAAATAATTTTTTTCAAAGTGGTGTTGGCCTATGGTTTTACATATCTCATGCCATAGGCTTGATCCTAGATTTAATGGATTAGGTTCTCCACTAGCTAAGTAATATCTAAACACAGGGCATTGTTCCTTAGAATGGCCTTCTTCTTTTCACTTTATACACCACACTTCCTGCCTAACTTCTTTTCCTTTCTTGAGATCTTGCAATTCCAAGGTAAAATTTTCTTGTTGAACCTGAATCTACTCTACTTCTACATGAGTATCTCCTATCAGCTAAGCTTCAAACTTCATTGCAATTTCCAGGGCTTCAACTTGATTTGCTATTTTCTGTTGTGTTAAGGGTAACCTGATATGTGGCAACAACACAACTATAAAACATTCTTTATGCTACTCTAGGGGTATGTTAAAGCTCACTTGTCCCATTAACACCTTGAATCGTTGATAAAAATCCCAAACAGGTTCATTAGTCATATGTTTGATTTCCTTAAGCTCAGTAATGCATTGCGATTTAGACTTCGGCTTCTTGAATTCTGATACCAACAATTTCTTAATGTCATCCAATGAAAAATTATTATGAGTCGAAGAATACTTCATGTACCATGTCAACGCTCTTTCTCGAAACATCGTGATGAGATGCACCTTCTTTACATCTAATTTCTCTAAATAAGGTAGCTTAAAATCATCGACCTTGTTTCTTCTTGGGGTGTTAGGGGGAGCGGGGGGGGGGGGCGTTGTAGGGGAATTCGGGGCAGGGGGATGGAGTGTAGGGGAATTAGGGGGAGGGGTATGGGGGGTAAGGGTAGTAGAGGGATGGGGAAACGCAAATATTCCCTAATTATTCTCAATTTCTGACTTCCACGTACCTTTAGGTTGGGGGGAGGAATATTGCGGGGTTTCAGGGCTACTTTATTCTTCTTCACTCTCAGATTCTCCTAACAAGGGACTATAATAAGTCTTAATAAATTCTTTTGGTTCGAATTCTATTATGTATCACTTTCCACTTCGCATAGACTGAGTTCCTAGTTCAAAATTGTTCCCTCTTCTTCCAAACATTAATCTGACTACATCCATAGCACACCCTTTTCACACAAAATAATTTTAATCCACAACTTCAAATAATTTAGATACCTACCTCACGGTCCCTTAAATAATATTCGCTAAGATTTGATGTAAGATACAATCATGTCTATTGCGAACTCAGTAATAAATTCTCCCAAGATACTGTCAATCCAAAAATCAACAGCTTCTGAGACACTATTGCTGGTATCCTTGAGTCACTATATCAATTCAGGGCTCCACGTGGTAGGATTGTCATTTTAAAAAAAAGTATTGTTCTTGGTCAACCTTGATATCCATTCATATAGTTCATTAACAAACAACGTGAAGAAAATATCATGATGTTTTGTGAAAAGATACCTCTGCAACCAGGCTTTAGTCATCAAATGCGTATTTCTGTTTTCCTTAGCTGCGAACTCTCATTCCTTCTAATTTACCCAATATTGTATTTCCTTCTTTGAACTAGGTTCAAATTTTACTTCGCACCAATAAAACCCTCAGACACCGACCTTTTCGGCAACAAAGTGGAAGCATATCGCAGTCTCACCCGAGGTGGGTATGGGTGGTTGCAGAATCAGGTTTCTGCAGCCTTGAGGGGTTGCATGAGATGGATTTTACTTTGTTGTTCTGTATTTTACTTAGTCTTCTGGCATACCTATTACTAATGCACTGTATAACTTAACTACTTACTTCGTCACATTCATTTTAACATAAGCATATCACAAAACAAATAAAATGCACTATTATAACATTAACTAGTAATCAATACTTCACGTCCACATATAGAAAGCAAACATAAAAATGCAATAAACTCATAATATTGCCCAATTTTTTTTCTTCTTTATTAAGATGAATATTTTTATTACATTTAGCTTCTCGACCTGCGCACACAATCGCAAGTGGTCTGCGCACTAAGCTATAGACTCTTCCAAGGTCTCTGTGCACTCAACTGCGGAGCCTTTCCTTACGACCCAAAACATAGAAAAAAAGATACAATGACTCCACTCAATGTCTATGATGATGATTTTATTGTTCTTTGATAAAGAATTAAATTTCTATATATACATTTACGTAGCTAAAAAACCATGGTGCGCATACCATGGGATTCGAAAAAATAATTAAATAAAACCCCAATACTTGTTACAAAATGAGGGGCTTCGACCCACCCCAAAACCCCTAGAACACCACGAGGTAAATAAATTCATAGTACCACACACTCCACTCCTCAAAATTCAGATTCTTTGACCAAAATTGGACCAAGTTGGGTCACGCCCAACATGAAGTATTGCCTTGTGTTGTGTAATTGAGCTCTGCTCTACTGGAGATTTCCCCCTCGAAAAGGAGAGTGAAAAATATTTCTACATATCTTAATAGAATATTTATGTTTCCTATCATCACATTGTGTTATTTTTTGTGGTATATTTTGTGTATTTCACACTTATGATATTTTCTATAGGTTAAGAATACTACAAGTGGCATTAGATCTCTTTCTCGGGCTAGTTGCAACCACGATTTTAGAAATTTTTTAGGCTAGAGATGTGTTCCCACATATTTAAACTACAAAGATCTATCATTGCGCACATAAAATTACAGTTGTGGAAGCATACATGAAAGAAATACAAGAGGTGGTCATGTTTGTTGGACTTAGTTGTAACCCCTATTGATACCCATTCAAGTAGTAGTGCATCATGTTGATTTTCTAGGTTCCCTGCTAAAATAAGGTTTTTCTTCACCTAAGAATTACTTTAATGATCAATTAAACATTATTTTCACATAGCATTAAAAATTTAATATCATTTAGGAAGTTATACAAAATACAAAAATCAACAAATAAACGTGAAAGAGCAATAACGTAACCATAAAACAATGAGACAATATACACAAAATTAGGCATACAACCAGGGAAGAACCCACAAAGGGAAAACCCAGAAAATTTCTTCCTTATGAGAGAGGGATAATTTCTAGATTCATCTATACAGCATAAATAAAAATAATATAACAGTAGCCAAACCAATAAGTAAAATCATGATGAAGTGTCCAATGAAAAATCATGTTCCTGAAATTTCAGCCCTCCCTAGAATTTCATCCTCCTCTTGAAATTTCGACCCTCCTGTAATTTTGCTATAAGAGATATATGTGTGAAACAAATTCTATCAAAAAAAGGAGAAATGAGCTCCTTTAATATATATCCTTTAATTGGGGTTGAATGGGTGTCTCTTAGGGGCCCAATCGACCTAATAAATTTTAGAGGAAAATTTTAATTCGAATTTTATTTCTTTTTCAAGATGAAAATACTAACCATGGCTACCATATTTTTCAACACATCAAACAACACATACACATGGAATGATCTTCCATGTACCTTTGGTATATTAGAATTCCCCCAAGGTTAACCTAAAGATAAGCTTATATAATCTGTAAGTCGTCTTGCTTCTACAATAAACCAAGAAAAACACTCGGGGAGATTACTCGTATGTACCAATGGTAGTTGGGTAGTATGACTAGGGGAATGGTCGATCCTCCTCAGTTGCTACTTTGAAAGATTGGGTTGAGTACTACTATTGGAAATTTTTAGTATATCACGATCTGTAGCACCTAACACTCCTTTAATACCATAGTTCCCTCACTTCCTATGATTTTTTTATCCAATTCCTACACATTTTATAGTATTGAGAAGTTAGAGTTTCTGTGGTCATAGTACATATTTGTGGGACCACCAAATTTATACACATATTACTGTATCAATAATTTGGGATTTCGACCACTTCAATAATAATCAATTGGGAGTAATAATCATATGGGAGTAAAAACAAATTTTGGGGGAAATTTTCACTTGCAAGAGAGCCAGCCCATAGGATTCAGAATGACGAGCTAATCGTAGTGATACCATTTGACAGTAAGCCTCCATTTTTCATGCAGTCCCAATTTTTTCATAAGTGCTTTTAAGTGACCCACATCAAAAAATTCCTTTTCTCACACCCATTAAAACCATACTACTCTTAAGTAAGACACAGTTTTGACCTGGGAAATTGTATGGTAGGTACACAGGCTCAAAATATGGAAAACCTTGATAAAAGTGTGAAAACTCTGGAGGAAAGCCTTAACGCTATACCCACAATCGTAGTTGAAAACACAGTTTCAAAGGAAATATAATCTTGACACACTAAGCCTAAAGACCCAATGGAGGATGGGAACAATGTAAATGCCCACTTGGAAGGAGAAGTCAACCACCATTTATATGAAGGGTATTATCATTTCCAAGGAGGTCACCAATATTCTAGTAGTAAGGCACCCAAGCTTGACATGCACAAATTTGACGGTTCTAACCCAGTAGCGTGGGTGGAACAAATGGAACAATATTTTCAACTCAATAACATATGGGATGAAGAAACCAACCTACATGTCAGAGCTTTTTAATTAGAACAAGAACACTGGAAGTGGTGGCAATGGCATAAAAAATACTTTGCAGGATATCCAACTTGGAATATGTTCTCTAAATCTATTTGTGTCTGTTTTGATAGGGATTCTCACTTTCTAGATTGCCTCACTAAGTTCATACAAATTAGTATAGTACGAGACTTTAGTACGACATTTAAACAACTAGCCATTAGGACCGAGGTCCTAGGGGATGCCTTTTATATGGAATGTTTCATCAGTGGCCTCAAAGGAGCCAAAACTCATGTTCGAATGCATCGACCCACTACTTAGTTGGAATATTTCCACAAAGCCTTAGACACAAAAGCTGCTATTAATTCCCAATCTAGTCATCCATCACTTCCATTAAAGGAACGTCCAACCCCTGCTAGTGTTGTACACAAACGCTTAAGGTGCAGAAGGTTTCCTTAACATAAATTCCTAAAAGGAGAAGAGAATGACTATGTTACTATTGTGATGACAAATATTCACCAGGCTACAAATGCAAGGAAAAAAATTCTTTTATATTGACTTGAATGAAAATAACCCAGCCGATGAGGCCTTGCTCGCTAAAGTGCCTAATGAGGACAAAGAGGAACCTAAGGATACTACAATAGATATTACAACAACACCAGATGAACTGATTATCTCACCCCATGCGTTATCGGGCATTTATTCTCCACAATAACTTAAAATTAGAGGATTTATTAAGCATCGAATGTTGTTGGTGTTTCTTGATAGTGGAAACACACATAATTTTGTCCATAAACAAGTTGTTGAGGCTGTTCATTATTTTGTGAGGGTAGCATCCAATTTTCAGATCCTCATAGATGATGGGAGGACCATGAAATGCGAAGGATGTTGCAAAAAAATAAAGCTCTAGATAAGGGACTATCACCTTAAAACCCACATATTTTCCATTGAAATGGGAGGTTGTGACATTTTCCTTGGAGATAAATGGCTTAGAACACTAGGCTTAATCACCATCGATGTCCAAGATCTATATATGAGCTTCAAGTAGAATTAACACACTCATATGCTCAGGGACTCCAAGCAGGTGCACCTACTATCATCAACTTTCATATAATGGAGAAGCTCTTAAAAAAGGGTCACAATGGGGTATTTTCTCAATTCAATGCAATCCAAGCCATTGAATCCAACCCTACCACACTTCCTATAGATTTTCAACAAGTGTTGGGTCACCACCAACAGGTATTTGAAAATCCCAAGGAGAAACCCCCCTCTTGGGGTGAGCATGATCATAGAATTCCTTTTATTATTAGTAGCTATCCACCAAATTTTCACCCCTAATGATATCCATTTGCATAAAATAATGACATTGAAAATATTATTGGTGAGTTATTAGAAACAAACATTATTCATCACAACACAAGCCCCTATTCATCACCAGTAATCATGGTCTTAAAGAAAGATGGGGTGTGGCACATGTATCCCGAATTTAGGGCTCTAAAAAATCTCACCATCAAGGATAAGTTTCTCGTTCCAGTAGTCAACGATCTCCTTGATGAACTCCATGGCACCAAACTATTTACCAAGTTGGATCTCAATTGAGGGTATCACCAAATCATAATGAAGGAGCCATATATTCCCAAGACAAATTTCAGAACCCATAAAGGTCATTATGAATTTTTGGTTATGCCCTTTGGTATTTGTAATGCACCATCCACCTTTCATAGTCTCATGAATCATGTTATCAAGCCATATCTCCGAAATTTTGTCCTAGTATTTTTTTATGATATACTCATCTCAAAAAAACATGGGGCACGCACCTTCAACATGTTGATATGATATTGAAAATTTTGAAGGATAATAAATTATTTTTTAAATTGTCCAAGTGTTCTTTTTGGATGGAGGATGTGGAGTACTTGAGACACATTGTGGGCCGAGAAGGCATATCGGTAGATCCTAATAAGATTCAGGAAATACAAGACTAGCCACAACCTATGACCTTGAAGAGTCTGAGTGGATTTTTTGGTCTCATAGGATACTATCAAAACTTTTTTAGAAATTATGGATGCATTGCCAAAACATTAACAAATATTATAAAAAAATGCATCTCTCTGGAAGTAAGCATGTCAACAGGCCTTCCTGGAACTCAAACAAGCCACGTGCACCACACCGTTGTTAGCTATTCTATATTTCACAAAACCATTTGTTTTAGAATTTGACACATGAGGAACTTAGATCAGAGCATTATTAACTCAAGAAGGCTGACCACTAGCCTTCATAAGGAAAAAATTAAGTGGTATGAATTTGGGTGAATCTACATATGAGAAGGATATGATTTCCATCCTACATGCAGTGGAGACTTGGCGACCATACTTTCTTGGACGACACTTCCATATTAGACCTAATCATCATAGTATATATTATTTCTTAGAGCAACGTTTAGCTTTCCCGCACCACAATAAATGTCTCACTAAAATGTTGGGATATAAGTACGAGATAATATATAAGAGGGGGTAAGGCAATGCCATGGAATATTCCTATCTAGAAAATTCTAGCATGAGGGCACTCTCTTTTCACTATCTTTTCCCATACCAAATTTCATTAAGGAGGCATGCATATAATGGTTTACCCATCCCTCCATTTCCTAGATAATTAAAATGCTACAAGAGGATCCTAACCCCTCAACGGGTTATACTTGGTAGGAATATATTCTTCGATATAATGATCATGTGGTGCCCTCCCCTAAATCCACACTCAAACCTCGTATCTTAGTGAAGTTGCACTCCTCATCAATTTTAGGACATTTGGGATTCCAAAATACTTATGCTCGTGCATGCCACTCCTTTTAGGCCAAGATGAAACAATACCTCTTACGTTTGTAGATGAATGTGATGTCTGGCAGCACAACAAAGGGGAAATAATGAAGACACCCAGAACCTTACAACCCTTACAACTACCTGCATCTATCTAGATGAACACCTCCATGGAATTCATTATAAGTCTTCCTAAATCAGGAAACAAGTTATTCATCGAGGTGGTAGTTGATCGAATCTCCAAATACACCCTCTTATTTTCCTTACCCCACCCATTAAATACAACATTGGTGGTTCGAGACTTCTTTGATAAAATTTTCAAACTACATGGCATGCCTACTTCTATTGTGTCTGATCGAGATCCCACCTTCACTAGAAATTTATGGAAGAAGTTATTCAATCTCCATGACACACAACTCCAAATGAGTACAACATATCACCCAAAAATGGATGGTAAAAAAAAAGTGGTAAACAAATGTTTGGAGACCTACCTCCAGTGCTTTGCTTCGAAAAAACAAAATCAATGGGTGCAATGGTTACCTTTATCAGAATGGTAATATAATACTAATTATCATGAAGCAAAAAAAAAGTCACCACATGATGTGGTGTATGTCCAAGTCCTCCCCTTGATAACTTCTTATCTCCCAGGCTCTTCCAAAGTATAGCAAGTTGATAAGATACCTCAGAAACGCGTCACGACTCTCACTCTTTTGAAGTATAATCTCCATCAAGATCAAAATAGGATGAAGCAATAGGCTGAACAACATCGCTCAAAAAGGTCTTTTCAAGTGGGTGACCAAGTGTTTCCTTAACTCCAACCTTATGAGAAAACTCTCTCAAATAAAAAGGATTCTAAAAATTAGCTCCAAAATTTCATGGAACTTATCAAGTGATTCATCATATTGACCATGTCGCCTACAAAATTTCCTTTTTGGCCACTTCAAAAATCCACCCAGTCTTCCATGTATCTTTCCCAAATAAAGTAGTGGGGAATAATTGTAAGGTTCAAACTATACTACCGGAACTGCATGAGGAAGGTTATCTTTGGTTATGACCATAATTGGTGTTGGATTCATGGGAAAGTAATCTTGATGAATCCATTATCAAGGAAGTCCTCATCTATTGGAAAGACACTTTGCCATAATACGCAACATGGGAATTGAGAACTATTCTCCAACAATTTTTGTAGCTCCAACCTTGAGGACAAAGCTGCTTTTGAAGGGGGAGGGCATGTTAGGGTCTAACCCTAACCACTTTATTAATGTAATAGGCCCAAGGGGCCCCGTAAGAGTCATGATACATTAGTCTAGTAAATAAAATATGTAACTGGTTATTCACATAATGATGATTGTAAGTGGCTGACCCTCATTCTAAAAAAGGGACCACAACTAGTTTTTTTAGTTAAGGATGATGAATAAACGAGCCATAACTAATAAATAAAATGGTTAGCCCAAATTATGAAAGGGACCACAAGTATTTAGAGTTTTGGATCTTATGAAACTATATATAGTCAGAGATAGCAAGGGAAGTCTTGTGTTTTTTTGTGTAATATAATTCTACTCTATTGGAGGTTACCCCATCGAATAAGGCAAGTGAAAAATATTGTTGGAGATATTAATAGAATATTTTCATTTCCTATCATCACATTGTGTTATTTTCTGTGGAATCTCTGGAATATTTCACACTTCCGATATTTTATACATGTTAATCATACTATATATAAGCTAAGGAACTATTTGATAGTGAAGGGGATCCTATTCCTTGTATTATATAGGGATGAGAGAGAAATAGGGGTTGGAGAGTGGGATTGTGTTGATAAACCAATAGGACAACAAATTAGGGTTGATTTCTCTTACATGATAATTATTTGTGAGTGTTTTTTGGATTTTTATTATTATGTTATGTTATTATTTATCAATCAATTACCAAAATGTACATGAAGATAAAAAAAGAAATAAAATAACACGATAAATTAGGCTCTCCAAGCTAGGGCCAAAACCCCACAAGGGGGAAAACCTATAAAATTCCTCTTCTTATAGAATCATATCAAAGTGAGATATATATGACCCAATACCAAGACCAAGGAAACCACACAAACCTAAGTCAACCCTACTTCAATCCATCTTCAAATCGCAATCAACATAAGTCAATGCTAGTCAAATAACTACATTTTGGTCAATCCCTAAATTTTTAGCCTCCCTGAAATATCGACCCCGTAATACCATAGAAGCTTCCTCGGAAACTCACATGCGCGGACATAAAACTAAGGGAATAAAAAATGACTTTTCTCTATCCTTTTAATTCTCTACTTATCTTATTTTTCTTCGCTACAATTCCCCTTATGTTGCACATAAATCTAAGTGGATGATAATGATCAAATGAGATTGAAGTCTCTTGTAGACAAAGTTGTACATATGGCTGAATGGGTGCCTATTCTAGGCCGACATGTCCTGGAGGGGTGACTTGGTATTGTGGGGAAATTTTCACTCAATACAAATTTTCCTTTCTTTTTCTTACAAAGAGTCCAAATGAATTTTAACTCAATTACATTTTCTTCTTGACTCAAATGACCCTGAGAGCATGAAGAACATGCTTTGACTAGGAAATAGTAATAAAAATAATAATTTATTTTCCTTCTTTTTTCTTTTCATGAAATAAATAATGATACAAATACAATGATAATTATGAAGACCGAGCCTAAGTTACATTTTTCATCACTCCCTCTTAACTAGGGAGGTATTCATAATTACACAATGAAATACAAGGATAATCTCAAATTGAAATATTCTCACAATAAGTGTTTGGATTGATAAGCATCATCAAACATCATAATCATAACCAACATTGTCAATTATAAAATAGCAAGGCCTTGAATAACAAGCTGTAACTCTCCATCACATTAGAGCACAATGTTGGGAGGCATGAATTTGGACACTGCCACAACTGCCTCTCAAGGAACATACCCAATCTGAATGTTCACTAGGTATGTGATTACAAAAATATTCTTATCTTGGATTCCCAATACGCAAAGAATATCAATCCTCCTCAAGACTACTCTTGTCTTGGATCCCCTGCACAATCCTTAAAGAGTATCAGTCCTCGGGACTACTTCTATATTATATTCTCATTCCTCAAGGATTATCGGTTCCAGATGCTTATCCAATCCTCCATTATCCCTACCAGTTCCTTCACTAGACTTACAAATGCTAGTCCTTTCCTAGTGCATGACACATGGAGAATACAGTTTCCATCATCACTCCCTCTCAATCATGGAGGATATCCTTACTCCCTCTCTACCGGAGACATAATCGTAGGCTCCAACTTGTCTAATTCATAAAATACTTAATCTTCCATGGAGATCTTAGGGCTTCTTTGATCCTAACAACATTACATCATATCAAACTTCAACCTTCCTAGATATTTACAATCTTCATGCAAATATGTCATCAAATGGTTCATCCATCATCTTCAAGGAGCCAAACTTTCTCATAACTTCTTGAAAATTACTTCTATTCTTTATAATAGAGTTATGCCTTACATTCTTCATTAAGTCATATCAGCTTTCCAAATATCAATTCTGCCCTCATGCTCTTCCAAGCCATCATTAGTGCTCTTCACACAATTCATGTGTTACTTGATCAAACCAAATAGTTGTAGGTACATGAATATCATCCAACAAATTATCTCAATTGCCATCTTTCCAGTCTCTACATATACTTCTATAATATGTCTTTCTAGGGAGAAAAAACATCATTAGAGTTGTGAAATGAAATGTCAAATTTTTCTATTCACTTCCTTTGAGGTCAGCAATTCTTTGCATGTTATTTCTTTATGTTGTAATAAATTTTTTCTTCATGTTCTTTAACTTTCAATCTATCAACATCATTATTGTCAATTTTAAAGTGTTTCTGGAACAAACCATTCATCTATCAAAACTCTTGAATTTTTTTCTTAAGGACATTGCCCTAGATTAATCATCATCTCTTTTGGTCACAAGCTTCTTTGGGATTTCTGCCAAGCTTTAATTAATATTGTGTCCATCAATATCTTTACATATCCCTCTATCCACCCGAGGTAAGTGAACTTCTTTCCATCTAATTTTATTCTTTGATGCATACATCAACCTACTCCTTGCTTCACAATATTCATGCTATGCCATGTTATTTCAAATATTATAACTTCTAGACAAGTTTTTAGATAGATATTTCCTAGACCTACAACCTTTAGTATAACACCATGAAAGAACAAAAGGACAAGGCACAAAGATAATAAAAAGGGAAATATAGATTAATTATCTTTTGAGAATGATTAGCTCCCTCTTAATCTTGGACCTGATCACCAACCTTATTCTCACATTAAATATCAAGGGTTGGATCTTGGGGTTATTATTGATCCAAGCTATGGTAGGGTTCACAAACCCTAAATTCCAATTGAAATGTAAAAACCCTAGAAATATCATTAGAAATCTATCTATATGGAATTCGTTTCATTCCTAGTTCTTATATTAAAATACTACTAATGATATGTCTATACAAACCATTTCTATGATGCATTGTCATTTTTCATGAAATTATTATTATAGCATCACTACTTATCATTGATTGCAAATGAACATGATTTATATGTACCTATTATTAACTTTTATGTGATCTACATGATTATGGGGAGCTTCTTCAAAGAGAAATTCAAACTTATCATTTAATTCTCTCCATATACATATGCAATTAGGTCCTTATATTATTTCCACATTGATCTCAATCTTTTGTTCTCCAAGCTAGGCTACAAACAATAGAGATGAATTCAATCTTTAGGATGTCATATTCCTTTTTTCTACTGAAAATGTATTGTCGTCTCAGATATATTGAATTCATAGTAGATCCTTTGTTTTTTTATTATTATGTATGGGGAAGTAGGTAACATAGCCGCTTCTCATTATACCACCTTTCATGACTTGTTACAACTCTTTAGAACAATTACCAACTTATATTGATGAGTTTGGTCCATTTATTTATACATCAGTCTTTCGATCTTTAGAGATTCCACAAAGTTCGGTCATTCTCTCAATTTTTTTTTTTAATTTCTTTCACTTTAAAATGCATTCTATCCTTCATTCCTAATGTGTAGAACCTTATCATAGATATATGCCACAATATGCTTCACATATCTTCAAATTATTATCACAAATATTTTCACAGGTCTACACTTTATAAATATTTCTCAATGCCTCAATTTTTGTGTTATTCATCATTTAAAATCCCTGTGAAAAGTTTATAGTGTTGTAGAAGGCTCATATATCATGATTGTATGGTTCTATAGCTTCCTCAAGACCCACATCATAAGAAATATCTATTAGCATCAAGAAGCGTGCTACAGAGATTTGTGTAGAAATAAGAGAGAGATATGCCAAAGGATTCAGATGCAAAATGGCATAGACATGTACATCACAGTGTTAAAAGGACTCATATTCCATCATAGAGATCACATGTTCAGATCTATTATATATGTTTCTTGCATTTGATATTTCTTGAGAATTGATGTAGATTGTCCACATGAAACTATAGTATGACTATTCATAGCTTAAATTTCTTTAGACTCGTATTATAGTATATTTTTACAGAGATTATTGACACTATCATAAATGGCTCGAGTTACTTCTCTTGTTTATCAAAAACTCGTCATTAAAGAACTTTGTTAAGTTTAGGTAATTTGGATTAGAGTTTGTATAGTTCATCTCATATTTTTCACAAGTGAATCCTCAATCTAGGGTTTTCACAAATTCTCCTTATGTCACAAATATATAGGAACTTAAAATATTACAAAAATTTGGGTATTTGAACTTCCTTTCATGCTTAAGCGAGTTTATATGATCTTGCTACTAAAACTTGGCCTTGAACTATATCTCGGATAAGTGTATACCACAAATATTTGTATCTAGTTCAGTAAAGTTCTTGTAGTACTTCACTTTAGGATGCCA
Organism: Pinus albicaulis; assembly: GCA_034641835.2. Lineage (NCBI taxonomy): Eukaryota > Viridiplantae > Streptophyta > Pinopsida > Pinales > Pinaceae > Pinus > Pinus albicaulis. The sequence continues at coordinate 1,023,697,938 of CM076584.1, read as the reverse complement.
TAATAATAAACTTCATGTACCATTAATAATATCTGATCTCCTAGATGGATGTTATTTGATGAGGATGTCTTCAAGCTTCCAAGATATTCTTGAGCTACTTCAAGAATGATGATCTTAAAAAACTTCTCCTTCTACCTTGTAATAACTATAATGATATATTATTTAACGAAGCCAACTAATATGTGATCTCCAATATTAATTTTCCTTACCTTAGATATGGCACCATGTTTAGAAATAAATAGGATAACAAATTAGGGTTGATTTTTCTTTCATGATAATTACTTGTGAGTGTTTGTTGGATTTTTATTATTATGCTATGTTCTTCTTCATCAAGGAATTACCAAAATGTACATGAATATCACAAAGAAACAAAACAACATAATAAATTAGCTTTTCCAAGCCAGAGCCAAAAACGCCACAAGGGAGAAAACCCAGGAAATTACTCATCTTGTAAAATTAGATACAAGTGAGATATCCAAGACCCAAGACCAAGACCAAGACAACCACACAGACCCAAGTCATCCCACCTTAAATCAATATTCAAATCACAGTCAACATAAGTCAATTTTGGTCAAATTACTGCATTTTGATCAATCTTTGAATATTTGGCCTCCCTAAAATATTGGTCCTGTAGTTTTAGGCCTATAATACCATAAAATCTGCCTCAGACTCGCACGTGTGGACATGAAACTAAAGGAAAAAAAAACAAACTTTCCTTTTACTTCTCTCTTTCTCTTCTTCTTCTTCACTAAAATTCTCCTTATGCTGCACAAAAATCGAAGTGGATGATAATGGTCAAATGAGGTCGAAGTCTCTTGTATATATAACTGTCCAGATGGATGAATGGGTTTCTCTTCTAGGCTAACACGTCCTATAGGGCTGACTTTGTCTTGTGGGGAAAAATTGACTCTCTTGACTCAATAAAAAAATATTCTTTCTTTTTATTACAAAGATTCCAAATGGAATTTAGTTCTATTACATTTTCTTCTTGACTCAAATGACCTTATGAGCATGAAGAACATGCTTTGACTAGGAAATAATAATCAAAATAATAATTTTTATTTTTATTCTTTTTTATTTATCATGAAATACATAAAGATACACTTATAATGATAATTATAAGGACCGAACCTAGTTATATTTTTCAATAGACCGTTTCAAAAATAATGGGCCAAAAAGGTCTTTCCCCAACTATAATAGCTAGTTGTTGGGATAAGTGATTAAAAACATAACCAGATCAAATTAATCCCCCCTTGTTTCATTGTATGACATGCGGGTGCTACCTACCCGAGTTGATGTATATGGTTTGGTGGAAAACTCCCTCTTAGAGATATTTTCCCTAGTGTAGTTGATGACATATAAGTAAGATGATTGATGTAGCCATACATACTATAATTGAAACAAAAACTAGAAAAATGCTTTAAGGAGCATGTCATTGATGAAGGGAATTAGGATTGGAACATTGTACAAGTTATTGGAAATAAATATTAGTGATAGGTACAATAGTTTTATTATTGATAAGTCAAGCAATGAATAAGACATGATCCTTATTTTCCTTGGGGGGATTACACTTTTATGGCATCAAATACTAAGGCACATTAGACATGACAATTTTCAAGCATTGCATGTATGGTAAAGTTATGGTTGAAGGCATTGATTGGTTTTTCATTAGATTTTTATTTTGGTGAACATTGTATATATGGTAAAGAAAGTCAAGTAAGATTCCCATTTCATGATAAAAGAAAAAATGAATATTAGAGTTGATACATTGAGTTGTTTTTGGATATGTTTTTATTTTATACTAGTTAAATATATGTATTATGTTTCATTCGTATATGATTTACTAAGAAACACATGGATCCATTTCTTACGAAATAAATTAAAGGTTTTTGGAAGATTCAAAGGGTTTATGTTAGGTTTTTTTCTTGTCTAATCCCTAATATATATTAATATATTGTTATGTAAGAAAGGCCATTATGATTAAATAAAGTTGGTAGTAGTGTGAATACAAGTCCCGCAAATCGGTTGTGTGCTAGAAATTTCCTCCACTATAATGTTTTAGGAAGAGAGAAAGTAGTATATATAGAGGCTAAAACATTATAAATATGTCTTGGAGAATCATTGTAATAAAGATGTGATCTATTTGATGTTACCTCTCAAAAAGGAAAGTGAACATTGTGCTCTCTTTTAAAAATCCTCTTATTTTGGCTCCTAATATCGTTATACTTTCTATTTGATTATTTTTTTGCTTGCTATTTTGATATTATTTTATTTTATGGTTTGAAAATTTTTATTGAGTAGACTGCAAGTGGTATCAAATAACATTTCTTGTAAACAAAAGGGACAATTTTTTTTTTTTACCATTTTGTATATTTTTCGAGGGAAAAAAAGAAGCCGACACAAATCAATTTAATTTTCACTGATTTATATGTATAAATTGTAGAAGCCAACATCAAATATGAAATTCTCTTTAAAAAACACCCAGTTAAATGAAATTGGCTGAAACAAAGTCCATATAAAGATATCAATGATTTAAAATTAGTAGTTTTTAGGGTGTTTTTGGTCATGGTCACATGAATTGCAAATCTGATATCTTTTTTCAAAGTGACCAGATTTTGATGAAACTAGTGGAATTTTTCTTGTAAGTTTAAGTTGTATTTCCTTGAAATATTAGCCAAACCATATATATCCATCAAGCATCATCATATCATCTTCCACTTGGTAGGTGGTCTCAATTTTCCTAGGAGGAAACCCTATATTTTTGACCACCTACCTATAGAATAACTAGTCCAAAACTCAAGGTGTATCAATATTTCTAGCATAAATAGATTATCTATGAAAGTACTGTAAAAATAAAAACTAGAGATAAACATCCAAACTGAAGTATCTAAATATGTGATTGGAGAAGGATCTATAACACTTGTGCAGGAGGAACACATGAAGCTATTCCACACTAGACATGTAGCTCAATGTTCACAAGCCTATCCTCAATCTGTCTAAGAGAAAATTCTAATTGAACTGTGCGCTTTTGACATCCTCCAAATTGGAAAAACTATTATACCTTTATGCCTGCTTATTCATCAAAATTCTGCTAAGAAGGGTCTTCATCTTCCAATACAAGGTCAATGCTCCATAATATTGCTTCCTTTTTCCTTGGGTATACCCCAAGTTAGTAATCCAAGTGACAATATCTTCAAGAATCCCAGACTCAGAGAACACATGTTTGTCATGGATAACATAAGACTCCAAATTGTGGCTTTCCACGTGAGTGTCAAGGGATGTTGCTTGGAAAGTATCAGTGGCTTCATGGGCTTGCTTTTGAGTTCTATTGTGGTCATGGGGGCCATGACCTCTTCCTCCACATATTTTTCACATTCACTGGAATTACATATTCAACCAATAACAAACAACCTTGTGGTTTTGAATCTCAATATTCTATACGAGGATAGAGGGAACATGGAATTCATGCCTAGATTGCTTGGAGATGTAAAATAATAGTTGACCATCTGAGAACCAACTCGAGCTAGAAAGAGGGTAGGTCTAAACTTGAAATAGACTATCTCCCCTTACAATAGTTATCCACACAATGTCAACTCCAAGAGATAGTTCTGGAGGGTTGTTATTATTAAGGTTCCACAAATATGGAATATTTTCTAATATTGGTCACATAAAAAGTAAAATAATTTGAGGATCAAAAGGGTAATTGATATGGATTTATGCAGGAATGCAACATAATACACATAACCATAAACATAGAGATGCAACAGAAATAATGCTTCATTTTATTAATAACAAATGACTAAAATAGGCTTACAGACATAATGGAAACAAGCTAAGGCGGTGGTAGCATATCTCTGAGAAGATATGTGGTGGCTACAAGCCTCTGAATTGTGTTACATTGAGGCTCGAAGCCCTATTACAGACATAATGGAAATAAATGAGCTAGGGCACTGGTAGCGCATCTCTGAGAAGAGATGTGACGACTACAAGCCCCTTGAATTGTGTTACAATGAGGTTTGAAGGCCTATTTATTTTTGAGAAACAATGGAAAACCCTAAACATCCAAAAACCTAGCCGTAGGAGATGAAGCACCTAAATTGTGGGTCTCGGTTGGGTAAATTGGTGTTTCAACTTCCCGGGGACGTAACTTTGGCATCCGATCTTTATTTGATGCGCTCGATACCTCGTTAGAAATATCTATCCAAGGAATACTCTCAGACTACAACTTTTGAGTGATCAACATCGATCTATAGACCCATGTCGCTCCCGATTTTCCAAAAAAACATCGTTTAGGGCCTCAAAATGGCTCCGGAAGTTTAGGACCCGAAAAACTGCTAAAAATAGTAAGTTGTGCTAAAACTTAAAAACTAAAAGAACTAATGGTGGTGGTTCAAATGGAATAGGTGGGTGGCCACCAATATCCACCTGGATCATTAAGGCCCCAAAACGGCTCTAGGAGTGCAAGACCAGAAAACCTGCTAAAAATAGTAAGTTGTTGGAAGTGAAAAACTTAAAGAATTGATGGTGCGGGTCCAAATGGAATAGGTGGGTGGCCACCGATATCCACCTAGATCATTCCTCCCTCATTAGGAATCAATGGTCCCCATTGTGTTAATTTCCTCCATGAGAGGAAAATTATGCTGAACTTGGTATTGGATTTGTCCAAGATGTCACAAACCTGTTGGGGGACATTCTGGATGTAGATGTGCCGCCATTAGGCAGTTGTTGAAGGATTTGGGAAAATTTATCCATCATCACATTCCTCTATTTCTTGAGGGCCTCCTCGAGCAAGATTTTGATAGGATCTCCTGCTCCCTCGTCTTTCTTTTCTTCCGTCAAGGGGGGTCATCGGGGTTTGTGAGGATGAACTTGGAACGATTCAACCAGATAGAGCCTGAACTCCTTATACCCTTATCGTGTTGGGGGCATGCAAAGAAAAACAGAGAAAGAGCATACCACTTTGATACTACTGATCTAGATTTATGCAGGAATGCAACAAAAAACACATATAACCATAAACACAGAGATGTAGTGGAAATAATGCTTCATTTTATTAATAAAAATTGACTTAAATAGGCTTACAGGCATAATGGAAATAAGCTAGGGTACTAGTAGCGTATCTCTGAGGATACATGTGGTGGCTACAGGCCTCTGAACTGTGTTACATTGAGGCTCAAAGGCCTATTATAGACATAATGGAAATAAACGAGCTAGGGCACTAGTAACGTATCTCTGAGAAGAGATGTGATGGCTATAAGCCCCCTAAATTGTGCTACAATGAGGCTTGAAGGCTTATTTATTGTTGAGAAACAATGGAAAACCATAAACATCCAAAAGCCTAACCCTAGGAGATGAACCGCCAAAACTGTGGGTCTTGTTTGGGTAAATTGGTGTTTCAACTTCCTGAGGACATAACTTTGGCATCCAGTCTCTGTTTGACGTGTTCAATACCTTGTTATAAATATCTATCTGAGGAATAAATTTTTTTAATGAGAAACATTGGTATATAGACCCATGTTTCTCCCAGTTTTCCCAAAAAACATCGTTTAGGGCCTCAAAACGGCTCTGGAAGTTTAGGACCCGAAAAAATGCTAAAAATAGTAAGTTGTGCTGAAACTTAAGAACTGAAAGAATTGATGGCAAAGAGTTCAAATGGAATAGGTGGGTGGCCACCAATATCCACCTAGATCATTAAGGCCTCAAAGCGGCTCCGGGAGTGCAAGACCCAAAAACCTGCTAAAACTAGTAAGCTGCTGGAAGTGAAAAACTAAAATAATTGATGGTGCGGGTCGAAATGGAATAGGTGGGTGGCCACCGATATCCACCTGGATCAGTAATGAGCCTCATTCAAATTCCCACAACCAATTAAACACCAATAGAAATGGAAATAAATACTAATTATGCCAGAAACATCACCATAATAGTGCCACCGAGATCCACTTGGGCATAAGAGAAAATTAAGTTAATCTCTATGCCCTCAAAAACCTTTCCCAATATGTACCAGAAAAATTTCAGAGAGTGAATATGAAGATTAAGAGGTGCATAGAAAAATTCAAAGATAACTACTCATTACTTACTAGAAAAGGTGACTCGCTCCAACTTGACGTAGCTGCACCAGAGTCCCTAGGGATGACCATATAGGGGAGTCCAAAACTCCCCCTCTGTCTGCATATTCTACACTCATCTACAACAACTTCCACCTCTCAGGCCTCCATACAACTCATAGTAATAAACCATATTGCATCCTGCAATGATTACCATCCAAAGAGGTCCTCTAAATGATAACCAATGCTTGTCCAACCTCCTTTACTTGAAGTTACCCTTATTTTTTATCTCTTGAAACATTGAAACAAATCGATGCCATCATATTTTCCATCCTTTATTTAAGAACAATAAATATACATGTGTTATGAATGAAAGGGGTCCTCCATGCCACCCTCATAATTATGTCTCCTCTTTGATATAGGGTGGCGGGCACGACCCCCTATTCTTATGTTTCTCTTGGGAATAACCCCCATCAAGGGGATTAAACTAGTGCCATTAGATGTAAAGTGGGGGTGAAATTTCATTAGTATATCAGAGAGATATAATTTCCATCATGCTCATTTTCATCTAGCTATCTCAAGGGCCTATAATTATTGTGTATTATTTGTTTTATTGTTCAAGTTAAGCATTTATCTCTTATTATACTTTTAGATATGTGGTGGTACTTAAAATTTGATATCACAAATTCTAGATTCTTTTTTTGGCTAGATATTTGTTTCAATATCTATAAAAATCCACAGTGATATGTCATTAGGCATGTAAAATTAAAATTGCGGAAGAATACATATAGAAGTTACACATGGTTTCAATTGAGTAGTACCACATTAGATAAAAATTGTACACAAAATCTTACTTCCATGTACCTTCAAATATATGAGAAGACTTGTAGGATCCTAAAACGAAATATAGCTTAGTCTATTGACAACTTGACTGCTATAGTAGCACCAAGAACAACACTCAGGAATAATACTCCTACATACCTAGGCAATTAGGTAGTATGGCTCATGAGTATTTTTTTCAAATCATTATCATAGTTAAATATGGGTTTTCATCCACCACTTAAAATATGATAAATAAGTATTTTTAACTCAACCAATTCCAACTCATCCCTAGGGGATGATGCCATCTTATAAAATGTGATTAGTTATTGTAAAGTTTATTTTGATAGTACATTTTTTGCTTTGAGGCCCATTTTAGACCTAAAAAAATCCCAAATGAACCATAACACACTAGTGCAAAGATCCCAACAACCACTGTAACATGAACGATTATAAAAAGGATAAGTGTTGGACGTTTCATCCATAGCTCAACCCGAAGAACAAAAAGAAAGATGATAAGAAGAAAAATATCATGGCCACAAATTTGAGTAATTAGGTGGAAAGAAAATCATACATGGATGCATATATTGTATGTACATCAATGTAGAAGGGGTTGAAAATGAGTATCCTTGAGCAAAAAGAAGAGAAAGGAAGAAAATACTCTTCCATATAAAGATACAAGTGAAGAAGACAAGGATTGATGTTGTATTTGACTCATGATCATAGGAAAATCTCATTGTAGTAAAACTGGTCAAAAAATTGGGATTGGAATTTTATGATCATCCAAGCCCATCCATTGGGATGGGAAAATAAGGATGTGATAATAAAGGTAACCAAATAGTGAAAATTTAGATTTATTATCAGTGCTAATTTTATTGATGAAGTATAACTAGATGTAGTTCCCTTTGATGTATGTGGAGTGGTGTTTGGAAGTCCCTATATGTACATGTGAGATACATTTTTCATACATAGATCCATCTAGTACTGCCTCATCAAGGATGGAAAATTATTCACCATCAATGTGCACAAGGGAAAGTTCAAAATTTCACTGTTAAGTACTAACCAAGCCAAGAAACTAATCATTTATGGAAAAAAGTATATTTGAGGATTTTAAGAGAAAATCAATTTGTAGAAAAGTCAGTGAGAGAAAATTCATCCTTGGAGGGGTGTACTAAGGTACAAAAATAAAAACTGGAAAATTTGTTATAGGCATTCAAGGGCGTGTTTTAGGATCCTAAAGAGTTATCGCCTAAGAGGGAAGTGGAGCATGAGAACTAGCTATTTCCGTGCTCCCTATTGCTAAACATTGGGTTGTATATGCATTTTATTATAGAAGCAAGTGAGTTGAAGAATTAGTTGTAGCAACTACTGGAATAGGGAATCATTCAACCAAGTACTTATCCATGTGGGTTATGCATCATCATTATGCCAAAGAAGGATGGTACATGGAATATTTTTCTTGATTACAAAGTTTTAAAAAAAATTACACTTAAGAACAAGCACCCCTTACCCAAGTTAGATGATTTATTGTATCAGTTGCAATAAGCCAAATACTTCACTAAGCTAAAATTAAAGTCTGGTACCAAGTTTGGGTTAGAGAAGAAGATACCTGGAATATTTCATTCAAAATGAAGCAAGACTTATACAAGTTGTTAGTCATGCCATTTGGTCTATGTGATGCACCTACTACATTTATGAGGTTAGTTACTGATATATTGCACCATTTTATAGATTCATTTTTAATTTTCTATTTGGATGATATATTAGTACATAGTGTTGCTTGGGAGGAGCACTTCTCACATTTGATGGAGGTGCTAGAGACATTAAGGAATCGCCAACCACTAGAAAATCTCTAGAAGTGTGATTTTTCACAAAAATATTTAGTGTATTTGAGGTATGCGATAAGTGGAGGAGAGTTGAAGATAAATCCTACCAAGATGGAGGGCATCATGAAGCGATTACTGCCTACTAATTTCTCTGAGGCCAAGAGTTTCATTGGGGTAACATAGTACCTAAGGAAATTCATAGCCTCGTTATCAGTAGTAGCATCACCACTCCATGCCATAACAATGACTATTAATATTTTATAGTGGGAAACAATCCAACAAAGGGCCTTTAAAGAGTTAAAGAAAAATACTAGTTAAGGACTATTTTTGGCATTACCAAACTTGCAACAACCATTCAAAGTGGAGACAGTTGCGAGTGGGTATGTTATGGGAGCAATATTGATGTAGGGAAGTGTTGACTAGGCTGGAATTCCACCAACACAACATTAGAGAAATTTTGAGGTAAAAAATGGGCCTCAAAACAACCAAAGTCAACTTTATAAGAACCAATAGAATTGAAGATGATGATGTCAACCATGGGGGATGATTCACCATTTTTAGAGTAAAATGGTAAAATGATAAAAATAAAAAAATAAAATAACTATTTTTTCAACTTGTATTTTCAACTTATCTCCTTATGGTTTTACTCAAATTTCAAGGGGGAACACTCTTATTTTGCATCCAAGGAGTATCCATGTTGAATACTTTCGATGGAGCCCACTACACAAAAAATGAGAAATACATGAAAAACATGATTTCAATAATGTCTTTTCATATATTTGTAATTTTTCATGTAGGGGGATCCATCAAAAGTATTTAACATGGGTACTCCATGGATGTGAAAATAAATTCTACATCCAATGAGTGCTCCCACTTAAAATTTGCGTAAAATTGTAGGAAGATAAGTTGAAAATACAAGTTGAAAAAATATTTTTTTCTTTTTTCACTCCAAAATTTGACGAGGTAATCTAATATTATTTTACTATTTCCACTATTATTTTATAATTTTCCTTAGGAGGTTCATTTTAGAACTCAAAATTTCTTTATTGGGGGGTCTCCCCAGTATGAAGTCGCAAATAGACCTCACACAGTTTGGAGTAGGATCCCCTACAGAGAAACAAGGTCGGTTGCTTTTATTCTTAGGAACTTTCCTTAGCTACAATTATCAACATAAGAGATTATGAAAATAATATTTTAATCAAGTAAGTTGACATTGTGAGGCATATAATTGCAATGTACATGAGTTACTTTCACAACAGGGAAAAGAGAGAGTGAGCCTCTAGAAGAAGAGTAATAATACTATCCTAAAAGAGACACACAAGAGCATGGAAGGAATCGTTGGTTAACCTGAAAAGTAGTTCACAAGATAAAAACAATAATAAAATCAAGTAACAACACACATTCAACAATATGCATACCAAAGCCAATGAAATAGTTCATTTTCATTAGTATGTTTGAAACATAGAAATACACAAAAAACAATGAAAGAATAGTCTCACAATCATTCATGACATATGCATAAAAGTGCGTCAACTCTAAAAGCTTAATTTATTAAGTGAAAGTCCCAAGATACACAATTACAATGCTGCCATACTAGCCCCAATAGTGGAACATTAAGTCACTACTTACTTATCCAAAGAAATATATTCTCTCCTATGCAAATCTATATAAGCCAAGGTGAAAAGTCCAAAGTTCCATCTCTTGAGATATGAGGGTGTATTTATAATAAATGAGGTTACTCTCCACCTCCCATGTGACTCTTGATATCCCTCATGACTCTTGAGTTCCTATTATGTCTTTTCAAATTCCTATGTGACCTTTGAGCTTCTACACGGCTTTGCAACTTTCTAGTCACTTTTCACATTCGATGTGGGACCCTTGGGCTTCCACATATTTTAAATTTTCTCATTTTTGGAATTTACATTACTAACATTCCACAAGTGACATGGCAAAATACATTGACACATATGACTTTGTAATGAAATTTTGAGAAGCCGTGACTTGTTGACGGTGATATAAGACTTCATTTCATCAATGTAAAGCTCTTCTCCTTGTTGCTATGACTTTGAGTTATTCATGATGGATCTTTACTTGTCCTTGATCTTCACCCTCCAAAGGGTTTAGATGAGTGTTGGAACCTTCCATGTCAACATGAGTTGCTAACTCTTTATCTTGGTCCAAGATTCCTTTGTGTCCTTATGAAGGTTCTTCCTTCTACTACTTCTTCGTAAGTGCTCTCTTGTAGCCTCTCCTTGATGAATTCCCTTAACAATCACATTGTCATGTTGAGATGATAATAATTGCAAATAAATTCCATTTATGACAAGCCAACATCAATCTAAAAACCCTTTATTCTACCTTTGCTTTCTCATGCAAGATGTTGATTATGATGGGTCTGTGCAAGGGGTGGGAGGGAGAGGCTTTCCTTGGGTGTATGGCATTGTTATAGGAGGTAGGAAGTGGGAGACTATGCACTAGAATGTGAACTTCATGAGGGAAAGAGGAAGGGGAAAGTATGTGTGAAGTACCAAAGATAGTGACTAGAGGCTTGAGACTTGAAGCTACCCGAGAGAGAGAGAGAGAGAGAGAGAGAGAGAGAGAGAGGATTGCAATGTTCTTTATTGCAAGGGTTTATGGGTGCCTCACTATTGAATAGAACTGTGCAATTCATAGTAAAGGGAGGACATGACAGGTCTTCTCCGTAGTGGGAAAAGGATACTAGATAACATGAGAGAACTTTTGAGGTCTAAAATGGACCTGCTAAGAAAAATTTACAACAAAAATAAGATTTATAAGAACCAATAAGATTCAAGATGATGATGGGGCTCAAGGCTTGCTTACTATAATTGCACAATGCACAATGAAGGAGAGGTAAGCCCAAGGTACTTCATAGTTCTCTTCAACAATGATCTAGAAGAGGCTCCACTATCCACTGGAAATGTACAATGTGCAGTTAAGGCTAGGAAAGTAAATGAGATTATGTAGTTAAGAAAATTAGGAAGGCAGGGACGAAAAGTTGCACATTGTAATTGTGCAATGTGCAGTAAGTGGATATGAATTTTAGGGGACTATGCAGTTGGGCATGAAAATGACATAGAGATGACCCCACTATCCACTTTAACTGCAAAATGTGAAATCTGGGGCAGGAGGAATCATGAACTGTGTAGTCGGAAAGGCTAAGAAGCCAAAGAGATGGTATGTAATTCAAGGTTTCTCAATGTGCAATTGGATGAGGCTTTCCTCTAGGAATGCAAAGTGTGCAGTTCCAAGAGGCAGAGGGTGCTTCACTATGACTCAATATTGAAAAGTGCATAGTTCCAAGAGGGAGAAAGGTTAGCGAGTTGCAAAGACAATGAAAGCTTTGAAAATAACTAAGTTTGGGATTAGTAAGACAATAGAAAACAAGACATGTAAACCAGTCATGAAATAGTGATCTCACACTCTTATAACATCAACACAAGCCAAGAGAATGTACAATACCCAAAATCAACATTCATACCTTCAAACAACAACAAAGCGACACTCATTTCTAATTGTGACAGTTGAAATGTAGCTTTGCAACACTTAGAGTACAAGTTATGACACACGTTTTCACTGCAACCAAAAAGTGCACTAAGATGTGGGAGAGTTTCTAGCACATATTCTTATGATATATATGATGATCTATTGCAGAAGAGTGTGTTAGAGCTACCTCTAGTGGTGCACCAAAGTGCGACACATGAAGGAGTGAAAAAAATCAAAAGTGACACTTGTAATAGTAAGAATAAGTGAAAATGACACTTGCAAAAGCTAAAGGAAGTGAAAGTGACACATGTGAAAGCTAAAGAAAGAAAAAGTGGCACTTTTGAAAGTGAAAGAAATCATATAAGACAACCGCAAAAGTGAAAGCGACACTTATGAAAGAAAAAGTGTGCAAAAGCGGAAATTGAGAAAATTCACTGGGTTGATGGTACACTTACAACTAGGAGTGAGAGAGATTGTAAAATAATGTTGTGCACTGATTGTAGGCATGGATTTCATGGTGCACTATCCTTGTCAACTATGCAAGCATTTTCAGTAGGGGTTGCACACGGGATTGATGGTACACTTTCAACTAGGAGTGAGAGAGATTGTAAAATAATGTTGTGCACTCACTGTGGGCATGGATTGCGTGGTGCACTATCCTTGTCAACTATGCAAGCATTTTCCGTAAGGGTTGCACACGGGATTGATGGTACACTTGCAACTAGGAGTGAGAGAGATTGTAAAATAATGTTGTGCACTGACTGTGGGCATGGATTGCGTGGTGCACTATCCTTGTCAACTATGCAAGCATTTTCAGTAGGGGTTGCACACGGTCTATGAGTTGCGCAATGCCTATTACCAAGGACTATGTTGTATCTCAAGAAACAATCCCTTCACTGTGGTAAGGAATCAGTGCTTAATACATTTTGTAAATTTATGTCACAATTATAATATCAAATGGCCTCTGCTTAACGCCTTTGGAATCTAATTATTTAATACACTCAATAATATGATATAATGAAAGCCTTCACAATGCCATAAACTACTGATATCCAAATGAAATGAAAAGAAGAACTATAAAGGAAACTTGAAGTGATATGCTGAGAAAAAAAATCTATCACTTTTAAGTTTTAGAGGAAATTCATAGAGAGAGAGAGGAAACTCAAAATAATATGTTGCAAACACAAAATCTATTACTTTAAATTTTCATCAGGATTTTGTGAAGAAAGAAGAGATGAGGTGAAGGAACGCAAATTAAGGTTGTTTAACTCTTACTCACAGATGTAATTAAGAGACTAACTGCTACATTAATTCACGTCATTCAAAGATGAATAAACACAAAGAAAAAATGGAAATACATATCAACATCAACAGCTACAGGAAACTTGATCTTCTTTCATTTATTTCTTAGAAATTTCAGTACCAAATTAACAATCCTCCAGAGGTATAAAACTTGAAACCCCTTTTCTTTATTTATATCTACTTAAATACATAACAGTGGTTCGTAACTCCTTAACTTCTTAAAACTATTCGACTACCTAAATTGTTAAGATTAATTAAGCAACCATAGTTGAGAAAAAAAATTAAAACTGGAAATATTATTCGTTTTTCTGAATCTGATGTTGCTGATGCGTCCTCCCGAAGTGCCGAGGTGTCCTTTCTGGTTATGATGCAGTGGTTGCATAGCTCTGTAATGACGCCTCAGTGCCCAACTTGACCCAACTGTCATGCTCCCAATAGGACCGCTATACGATCTTCTGCTTGAATCTTTCTATGCCCCTGTGCTTCAAATGCTGTCAATCATATCACCTACTACCCAAATCTACCTCTTCTCCTTTGATCTGCGTCGGGTCACTTACCCAAGTTTTTCTACCACTTTTTGCCTATTTCTTCATAAAATGGTGCATAACCTCATAATCCCGGACTTGAAATATTTTAGATTTCATCTTGGAACCACATCGCGTCTGTGCCAACATCGTACTTCACATTTCACCGTCTTTAAATTTTCGTTAGTTTTTATCTTTTAAAACTTGCAATGTGCGCTATGCAGTCGGGTCCCACCTGGCATCGCATGTTGCACTTTGATGACTTTATCACTTACCTCTTGTGGTGATCCTTTAAAAATTACGATTCGTGATTTGCGATCGAGCCCCACCGCATCATACATTGCACTTCAGCGATTATAACACCTACCCTTCACCCTTAACTTTTAAACTTATGTTGTGTGGTATGCGGGCCAGGGCCACGTCATCTACCACATCACTACCATGTCGTCTGCCACGTCATCTTTGTCGCATCACCTTTCCACATCATCATAAATCAAGCTAGCGATATGTGGGGTCGGGGCCACGTCATCTGCCATGTCATATTTCCACATTGCACTTCACATTTCACTGACTTTAACTTTTAATCAACACTTATCTTTTAAAACCCACCATGTGCATTATGTGATCAGGCCCCACCTGGCATTGCACGTCACACTTCAGTGACTTTATCACTTACCTCCCGCACTTATCCTTTGAAACTTGCGATTTGCGATTTGCGATTTAATATCTGCCTTCTATCTCTCTGCTCCAGTTCTCCGCTGTGATCTTGACCATCCGTTTTTCCCATGCCTCCTCCAAAACTCTTAAGTGTTTAAGGGAAATGTGCCCTTTCTCCACCTTTGGGAAATTAGGTTGTTTGCTTCATGGTGTAACCCTCCTGAGCTTATGCGGTGTTCTTCCGCGCTAGTCCCTCCTGAGCTTGCGAATGAGCCCAAATCGACCCTTTTCAGCATGCAATGTTCTGAATGTTCCCATCGTTCTGGCTCTTGAACTATTCTGCAAGTGAATGAGCTCGACTTGACCCACATTCACATCTCATCATGTAATGTTAATGTACCGATATATAAATCAAAATTCTTCTATGGCACACAAAATTTTACATTTTCTATCATATATGCTTTTTTGGTGTTTTGGAAAATATTTCAAAGGTAAATGCAAATGAGCCACAACATCTGGCTCCACCTAGGGATAGTGATTTTTTCCACGAAAGCGCTAATAACCGCAGATTAGTGACTTATCCATTGGGAATGGAATCAAATAATGCTTGGTGACACATGAACAATGAGAAATCAGTATTACAATGCTGGAATGATGACTTTTAATGCTGGAAATAATGTTTCAGATACTGCCCATTCATAGGCAATTGTAATGTCTCTCCATATAGATCTTCCAAAATAAATGTGTTATTTGACCTTGCCTCAGAGATCTTGTATGGACCATACCAGAGAGGGTCAAATTTACCATGCTTCCCCTTTTCTTCTCTTCTGGTGTCCCATCTTAGTACCAAATATCCTGCTTGAAAGAGAACTTCTATTGCTTTTTTGTCAAATATAGACTTCATCTTTTCCTGATAGGTAATCAAGTTATCCCTGGATTTGTTTCAGTTTTCACTTGATTCAGTTATTTTGTTCAATCTCTTACCATAGAATTCGGTTCTTTTTGAGCTTCTTGAAGGAAATAAATCACTGGTTTGGCCAGCTAATAGGAAATAATGCTTGAGTTCCATAAACCAATTCATAGGGAGACTTCCTAGTAGATCTCTTGGTAGTGACTCGAACTGCCCAAAGGGAAAACTTCAATTTCATATCCCAATCCTTCTGATTCTCAATGATATTTTTCTTCAATATTCTAACTAATTTCTTATTTGAAGGCTCTGCCAATCCATTCCCTTAGGGATGATATGAAATGGAATGTGATAAAATTACATTATATGTTTGACAGAAATTAATGAAATGAGCAGAGTTGAATACTTGAGCATTATCAGTCACAATTTTGATTGGACATTCGAATCTGCTGAAATTTTTTTCCTCCAGAGACTTCATCACCACTTGGTCATTCACCTTCTTAGTGGGTATTGCTTCAACCCATTTGTAAAATAATCAGTGGCAGTCAAAATCCACTTGATGGCGGATTGATCTCTCCAATAAAATCCAATCCCCATTTCCTAAAAGGTTCTTCAATAAATACTGGGATGAGAGGTAATGGAGCAAGTTTTTTCTTTTCAGAAAATAGCTGACACTTTTGACAACTTCTAACCAGTCTATAAACATTTGCAAATAGGGTTGGCCAATAGAAGCCTGACTTAAAAATTTTATGAGCAGTTGCCTTCCAGCTATAACGTCCTCCACACAGACTTTCATGATATTGTTTGGTGACTTCAATATATTATCCTTCGGTCAAAAATAACAACAAAATACCAACATGGTCTTTCCAGTATAGCTTCGCTTGTATCATAACATATGGCTGAGACTTGAGCTTGAGAGCTCTGTATTTTTTTCTATTCAGTGAATTTTGACAGAAAAGAAACACGGGTAATGCACAATATCTTTACAACAATCATAGCACAAAAATTTGTATTGAATACCTTTTTTGAACTTGCTTTGACCCTCTTCATTTACAACTCCATCCACTAGTGCCAACAGATTAATTCCCAAGGCTTGAAAATTTGTCTATGTCAACAACTTCGCTAAACCCTGTCCCTTGACCAGCTTGGTGGGTTTGATTTCCAAATCATACTCTTGGATTTTTTCTATCCACTTCCCCCTTTTTCCTTCAACATCACTTTGGACCAACGCGTCTTTCACAATAGAACTAGTAACATAAGCAGTTATTTGGGACTGCAACACATAAGTCCTGAAGGCTTTCAGTGAATTGACCAAATCATATACTTGTTTCTCCAGAATATTGTATTTGAGCTCAGCACCTCTAAGAAATTTGCTAAAAAATGCAACAAGTTGCTCCTTATTGTCTTCATTTTTCTGCAACAACACAACATCAATAGTAGTTGGGGATGAAAATGAGA